>JAMJFZ010003544.1:5582500-5870000 GCA_026225945.1 Cricetomys ansorgei
TTTTTTTTAGAAGCGAAGTTGGAGAAAGCCAATCAATCATATAGTTCAGTGGTGAATTTTTAAGCTCAAGAAGACTTATTTCTGCTGCATTTAGCTCACTTATAGAAGATTTTATGCACGGCAGAATTGCGTATGCCATACATAAACCTTAGCATGCAGCTCACTGCCTAGATGCTGGGCCCAGTGAAGGATGGGGGAAAAAAAAATAGCACTTGTTTGCATTCTCAGAGAGCAAAGATAGGTTTTTAAATCAACAATAACGTAAGCTCTCCCAAAGCAGAGGAGTGATTGTCACTGATACTTGGTGTCTGAAAGTGAAATTCTCAGGTGTAAGATTCAGATCAGGGGTGAGGGAAGCATTAGCAGAAGTCAGCTATGATGACCTCACCCAGTGATGTCATCGTGGCCATTTTTCAAAGCGATAGCAATTTGGCAGGTGGCAGGCGGGCTGACAGTAGCTCCACACACTGCTTTGCTGTGAACTTCCCTGATGATAATCCATCCTTGAATGGAGAGCTCTCAACCTTGTACCGTGATCCACAGCTCAGCCCAGGTGGCCCACTGTGGCACAAAGGGCCACACAGCGGTTAGAATCCTTGCCTAAATCGCCCTTCCTGTTTAAAATTTAAGATACAATCTCCCCAGGCAATCGCTACTGATAACAGCAAACTAAGATCTAACTTACCATTTATTCCCTGGAAGGGGCCAGAGAGGCTAACAAACCATTCTCTAAGGGACTCTGAGGATGAAGAAGTGAAATAATCAGCATTATGCACAGGAAAAAGAAATTTTAAATTTTTTTTTTTAAACAAAAAACTTTAACTACTACAGCTGTGAACAGCGCATATCCAGAGTGCTCAGCTTGTGACACCTGTCGGCAAACCATCTCGGCCATCTACCTGCTCACCACCGTCAAGACTCCACCAGCCTGTATGTGAACCGCCTAATGCCCCTCTCTTGACGTGAGCAGGATATGAGGGATATACAGGTACATAGGTTATTTCAAGTACATAGGTTTTGCCAAGAGTTAAGGCTCATAAAAATTCATCGCCCCTGCTGGAACTTTTGGATCCCGATGAAATCATGTATTTATTTAACTGATAGTGTTTGTCTTCATCTCAGAGCTGTGGGGCGTGTAGAGGGAGTTTTGCTCACTGTGGCAAGTGCTAAGTGCGGTCTGTTTGCTCACTTGATTTTTAGGGCTTTGAAAGCGTGTGATTTTTATGCCACTGCAAGGCCTTTCAAAGATGTTAAGCAAATTAGTGGACGGAGAACGGAAAGGCTAAAGCCAGGTGCGATCTTGTTAATAGACGTTATCTAAGATAATGCATGATATCCTGTATGTTTTATAGGTGAGACCACAGGATGAAGAAGCCCTTGCCTGGTGTGTGTATATGTGTGTGTGTGTGTGTGTGTGTGTGTGTGTGTGTGCACTTGTGGTGTGTATGGTATGTGTATGCTTTGTGTGTGGTATGTGTATGTTGTGTGTGTGGTGTGTGTGGTGTGTGTGTGTGTGTGCGTGCGTGTGTGTGTGTGTGTGTGTGTGTGTGTGCGTATACACATAGGTGTCTTTTTCTGTTGCTCTCCATTTTATTTTTACAGTCAGGCTCTTTCACTGAACCTGAAGCTCACAGATTAAGCAAGACTAGCTCACCAGAAAACCCCAGGGACCCTTCTGTCTCCATCTCCCAGCACTTGGAATCCACAGGGATGTGCTTCGATTTCCAGCGATTTGTGTGGGTCCTGGGGTTCTGGACTCAACTCTCGATGCTTTTGCAGCAAGCACCTCATCAACCGAACCATCTCTCCATCAGTTTTTTTTTAAGCCACTCTATAGTAGGATTTTTCCCAGGACAAGTGATTTTCTCATCAGATTTCTGCAATATCATGTGCAAAATACAAACAAATCTGCTTGTTTTCAGACCCCATAGGCACTGTAGGTCATTGTTTGCGCTGTCTGCGTGGGCTTAACACGAATGTTCACAGTGGTGTCTGTTCCCCCTGGTGTGGGTATTTCTACCAACTGAGTCACCTAAGAATATCTCAGATACAGCTCGTGACTCTAACCTCTGTGAGCAATTTCTTAGTGTGTGTTAGCAGAAAGTTTCCTTATCTTAACGCTATCTGCTTCTCCGAAACAGCTTTTACTCATTAATTATTTGTTTGATTTATATGAAATGAATTCAGTGACCAAGCACTTCCGGGCTGTGCATAAAATTTAAGCTAAAACCCAGCAGCTAAAACCGCCCTTAAACTATAATGGTATCACCAAGTTAATGGAGCGATGTAATCAAGCCAGAACCAATAAATTATAATGTGGCCTAAAATATGCCACGAAAACAAATGTCAATATATATTGACAATTCTCCACATGAAAACCTGGCGTTCATTACATTTATGCTCATGTTGTTGGGCTTTATTATTGCTTTTACGGTCTGGTTATAGGGAGCGTCTCGGAACCACACAATCTCGAGCCTTATGGAAATGAAAGGTGTTAAACAGGGTTCCACCTTCCAAAAGCACATTATCCTGGGTGTTTAAAAAAATAGCACAAGTTAAAGTTCTCCAGAGGGGTTAGTCCATCAAAGTGCACAGATACCCACTAACACAGAGTGTGAAGAATGGGCCTTTAAAGCCCGGTAGAAGCCACGGGTGTGTGGAAGGAAGGCTGTTAGTTATAAATACACTACAGGGTGCACTCTGCATCTCTCTCTTTTACTCTTCTGAGGGAAAATATTTGAACTCACGGAAATCTGTTCTTGCTTTGGTTTTTGCTTTGTTTTGCTGCGTTTTTTGCATGTAAGCGTGCAATTCTTTGGGGTGCCTGCAGCTTTTAAACTTCTTCTAGAAGCTTCTTACAATACCCACTTGTATAAAACCGTGTGCCAAATTCTGGATTTAAGAAGGAAGGTGTTCCTGAAGTGGATGGGAGAGCACAAGAGGCCCTTTGCTGTAAGTGTGCTGTGCCAGGTTCTCCTCTGGTCCCCAAACCATAGACGCTGGAGGCCCCCACACATCGACCCTATCATCATGGTTAAGAGGCCACCGCCCACTTCCTTCTTGTTTGTGGTTTAAGAGATCTATGAGAAACTTCCAAAAAGCAGAGAGATGGTTTTTTTTTCCTATGATTAAAAAAAATATAAGAATTTGTATTATCCGATCTATGTTGACAGTGGTAAGACAAGTTTAGCTTCCCTCTCAGAATCGTTGGTAATGAGGTGGGTACTTTAAGGATAGTGTTCGGGCTACCGAGAAACTAGCTGTTTTGTTCGTCCTGTTTTGTTTTTCTTTTTGGTTTTTTTTTTTTTTAAAGGGACGATATAGCATGCATTATAATGTATCACAATTAAGAAGTCGTTCCAGGAGATGGGAGCACAGTGGTTTCTAGCCAACTGAACTTCCTTCCATATTTTCTCCTTAAGAAAGGACAGCGGGCAGAAAAGTGTTGAAGTGGAGCGGCGGACACGGGGGGTCGCTACGCTGCTCTCCGTGCTTCCCACAACTTGCAAATTTTCTGCTACAAGTAAAACTGACACTGCATAGGAATTACATAAAACTTGTGAACTGCAAATCAGAAAAAAAAAAGCAATCACTGAAAGGTAGTATTTTAGGCAACATTTCTATAGCTCTCAGCTTACAACACACACACACACACACACACACACACACACATATATAATATCACTTTACAGATATAGACATACACACGTAAGTCTTATCTCGACCTGCTCTCTCTTAATTTATTATAAATGACTTCTCAAGCACCTTCCATTGCAACCACCTAAAAATTTAAATTTATGAATCTAATTTGATTTTGTATGTCATGCCCTGATTACTGGACATTAACTACCACTTCTCCCCACAATTATTAAGAATTTTATGCTAAAGCTTAAATTATATATATATATATATATATATATATATATATGATATTTTATATATATATATATATATATATATATGATATTTTAGATATAGATATATAATTCCTAGGTCAAAGGCTGGGAAACTTAATTTTCTTTTTCTGGGCAGTTTCTCATAGAAAGATACAGAGATGCTGTTAATTCTTGTATCACCTAAAGATCACCACCGGCATCCATTCCTCTCTCCTGTGGCTGCCAATCTTGCAAGCAACAAATTATGATTAACCTAAATTTCTTCCACCGTTAGATTGTTAACCTTTGGTGCTGGTTAACCTTAACTGTGAACTTCACAGACTCTAGAGCATCCAGGGATACTCGCCTCTGGGCTCACCCAGGGACATTTCTTAATTACTTTCATTACAGTGGGAAGGCAGATCCACTGTGGGTGGAACCATTTCCTGGCTTGGGACCCTGGACTGTTTCCATGGAGAAAGAGACCAGAGCATCAAGCAGCTTGCAGTTAGTTATTCTACTCTGCTTCTATATTCTGGATTCCGTAGGATCGGCTGCTTCAAGCCCCAGCCTCCCTTGCCGTCCCTAGCATGAAGGACTGTACCTTGGACTTCAAGGGAAATGAACCCTTTTCTTTAAATTGCCAGAGCATTGTGTCATTGAAACGAGGAAAACAAAGACACCTTTCACGATCACTCATTTTAATGTTTCTTCGGAGATGTCTCCACTTTTTCTTCTCCTTCTTCTTCTCCTTCTTCTCTTCTTCTTCTTCTTCTTCTTCTTCTTCTTCTTCTTCTTCTACGTGGAAAGGAAAATTTGTATATTTCTTATTACCTTATATTTCTTAAGTCCACATAGTCAGTGTTTTAATTTCCCCACACTGGGATACTATTTCTACATGAGTACAATTCCTCTCACTCTACTAGCCAACCTTAATGACTAGGCGTCTTAGTTACTATTCTATTGCTGTAAGATCCAAGACAGTGTATAAAAGGAAACACGTAGACGGGGACTTGCTTACACTCTCATAGACTAGTCATGACCGTTACAGCAGGGAGCATGGAAGCAGGAAGGCATGGTGATGGAGTCGTATCTGAGAGCTCACGTGTGATCCATAAGATGGAAGAGGTGTAGGGAGCAAGATTGGTCCTGATATCGGCTTCTGAAACCTCAGAGCTCACACCCCTAATCGTTCATAAACAGTCCACCAAGTGGGAACCAAACCTTCAAATATATGAGCCTATGGGTGAGTCATTCTCATTTAAACCACCCCAGAAGGCAACACTGCATGGGGGTCTTTGTTTTTGTGCCAGTACCATACTGTTTTTATTACTATAGCTCTGCACTACAGTTTAAGGTTGGGGATGGTGATACCTCCAGCAGTTCTTTTATTATGCAGGACAGTTTGAGCTATCCTGAAATGTTTGTGTTTCCATATGAAGCTGAAAATTGTCCTTCAAGACCTGTGAAGAATTGTGTTGGGATTCTGATAGGGATTTCACAGAGTCTATGGATTTCTTATGGTAGGACGGCCATCTTGACTATGTTAATCCTACGCGTCCATGAACATGGTAGTTCTTTCCATCTTCTGATATCTTATTCAATTTAAATCTTCAGTGTCTTAAAGTTTTATCATACAAGTCTTTCACTTGCTTGGTTAGAGTTACCCACCCACCCCCGCCAAGATATTATATTATTTGGGGCTATTGTGGAAGGCATTGTTTCCTTAATTTCTTTCTCAGTCTGTTTGTCATTTGTATATAGGAGGGCTACTGACTTTGGTGAGTTAATTTTGTATCCAGCTACTTTGCTGAAAGTGTTTATCAGCTGTAGGAGTTCCCCAGCAGAATTTCTAGGATCACTTATATGTACTGTAATATCATCAGCAAATAAAGACACTTGACTTTTTCCGTTCCAGTTTGTAACCTCTTGATCTCCTTCAGTTGTCTCGTTGCTCTAGCTAAAACTTCAGGTACTATATTGAATAAATATGAAAAGAGTGGACAATCTTGTCTTGTTTCTGAGTTTACAAATTGTTACATATACACACATGTGTAACTGGACACATGTGCATACATACACATACACACACAACAAATCAGGCCATAGCATGCAAACGTTCATAAAACTGCCAAGCTCTTAAGTACATGGAAACCAGGTATGCCTTGCTATAACAAGGTCAAGTCACCTGCAATCACTGATAACTCATTAACAAGGAAATCCATGACACATGTGTGTAGTGTCGTGTTAAAGGTCATTCTGGCAGTGCATATGCTGCCTACTTAGACATTATTACTGTGTACATATACAACTGGTTGACCTCAGGTACTTCCATGGTTGCTCTCCAACTTACTATTTTCAGAAAGACATTCTCATGGAACCTGGGGCTCACCAGTTTGCCTCAGTTCCCAGCGGGATCTTCCTGTCTCTGTGCTCCAACCACGAGGATTACAAATGCTCACCACCACAGCCCTTGGCTTTACACACGGGTGCCTTGGCTTTACACACGGTGCTGGGCATCTGAATCTGTGTCCTCAGACTTGCACGGCTCGGCTACACTGAGGCATCTCCCTAGCCTCCTGATGTTTTTATTCAATCAAGCAAGATTGAAACATTTATGCTTTTTTTTTTTTCGAAGGCACAGCGATTGGATAAAAATATTACACGCAAGCAAAACATCCCTAACACTCAGTTTAACAGATGGAGGCTCTCCAGTACGTGCGTGTGTGGATGATAGTATATTTCAGAACATGCTTTTAATTACAAATTGGAAACATGACTAGCAATAGGTGCTTTAAGAAACGAATATCAAGTTAAATATTAGTTAGGACATCTGAATACAGCTTGCAGAATACTGCTCCGAGACACAATACAGTGCATTGTAACATGGGCTCTTAATTTGATAGTCTTGAGTTTAAATTCTATCACCTCTACTAAATAGCTCCGTAATGCTGGGTAAATAATTAACTCCTTTAAGCCCCAGTGATCGCATCTGTTGTGAGCTTTAAGGAAGATAGCGCACAGAAAAGCAGTTAGCCAGAATGCTGGTTATGATAACAAAGACGATAAGCTTTATTTGATTGAAATTCTTTTGCCTCTCAGGCTTACCCTGCCTGCCTGAAAACTACAGCATGCCTCAGTTCCCCCTGACCTGCACTTCTGACTCTCTCAGTGTGTTCTTTCTTCTTTCTTTCTTTCTTTCTTTCTTTCTTTCTTTTTTTTCCTCATAGGACTCGCCACTTCCTAAAGAACACTGCATCCGTCATCCGTCAGTAAATACAGCTTCAGTTCTTAAACACTGTGCACGATACTCGGCTCTTTGTGGATCTTAGCCTCTCACGCAGGGACAAAATGCTTTCCAAAATAGCAATTAGTGATTTGCTTCCATCTTGAAATGACATCTCGGCTTAGAAACTCACATAACGGGAATTTTTCACAAAGGGAAGGCAGTGTTTTGTTTGTTTGTTTGTTTGTTTGGTCTAGTTTTGCTGATCAAGGGTTTGCAAGCATGTCTGATAGCCACTGGTGCGTGAGAATTTGTGGGACATTTGTATAGGCCTACAATCCTGGCTACTGTGAGAGCTGGGGCAGGAAGATCGCATGTTCAAAGACTGCCAGAGCAACAGAGCAAGTTCAAGGTCAAGGTTAGCCAGAGCAAACTAAGGACCTGCCTTGCTACACATTGTCAGTGATTTTTAGATAGCCTCAGATGGTGAAGGACATTTCTTTGACTGGTGTTTTATTCCTAGCATAATGGTATGGCTGAGGACTTGCTAGTGGATGTCGAGTTAAAATTGAGCCTTAATATTGAATTTATCTCTCTATCCATAGAAAGGGCTGAGGAGTCTGCTGCTTTGCAGCCCTCCTGACTTGGGCTCCATCAGGCAGCTCCCTGGGCACAGAGGGAAGGGAAGCCTTGCAGAGTCTGGCACCCACTGCTACTTGAAAGTAAGAACTGCCCCAGCAAACCTGTGGCCACAGGAAAAATGGACTTTCCTGCCTACTCGAGGGAAGGACGTCAGATCCGACATGGGTTTCAGAGGGCACGGCAGCAATATGAAGCTGGAGGGCACCGTGCTTTATTGTAAGCCGTTCTTGACTTCCAGACACGAGACCATGGTGTCCGGGTGTGGACGGAGATCGCTGAGCACCATGGCTCTCCTGAAGCAGGTGGTCACACTGCCAGGACTGGGCTGGCCCTGCAAGGGCGTTCCATCAGTCATTTCAAGCGTCTCCACTTTCTATTACCTTATCCAGATGCTGAAACACAACTGGAGCAGTCAGCTCTCCATCTGTGGCCGTGACACCAACTGTTATCAGAGGGTCGGAAAACAGTCTCATTCTTCCTAACGCCTCGACCCTTTAACCCGGTTCCTCATGCTGTGGTGACCTCCCCCAACCACAGAATTATTTTCATTGCTGCTTTATAATTCTAATTTTGATACTGATATGCAGTACTTGATACGCAGAAGGTCTTAGGCGACCCCTGTGAAAGGGTCGTTCAACCCACAAAGGGATTGCCACCCTTGTAATAACTAAAAGAGATAAAAGACGCCATCGTAGCAGTGTCCAGAAAGATGAACATTACACATTGTCTGAGCAACCTTCCAACTAGTCACTAAGATGACTTCAGAACAAAGCAGAACCTCCCGGAACACCCTCACCCCATGCATTGAAACCCTATGGCACACGTGTTGCCAAAGATCAGGGTGGTCCCAGGTTAGCTTTGTACTGAAATCTGAACATCATTCTCTGCAATCGTCCATATTGTCCTCATTTCTTCTCATCCTAATCTTACCTTTTTGTTCCCCCCCTTGGTAAAACAGCCTAAATATATATGCTTAGTCTAGCATAATGAATTATTTAAAGGTTTTTCTAAGGATAACATTTATATTACATAAGAATGAAGAAAGCTTTTTTTTTTTTTTCTTTCTCCACCAAAGGTTACTTAACTGGACAAAACCTCAGTTGATAGACATTACTATACTACATTGTCCCCAAGTCATTCCTAGGTCCTGGTTCCTACAGGGTAGCAGCATACACGGGCGTGGTGTAGTCATCGTAAAATCATACGTTGGGAAACAACTGTGGATCATTCACCCCACCGGCTATCATCTGTGACTTGGGAAATAGCAACCAAAGCCCCGTCTAATTTATGGATCTGGCTTCCCAGCACACAGAAACAATCACCATCACCCTAATTAGAGATCCTCATTGTTATAACACAAAATGGAAAATAGCCCTGTAAGCCCTATGAGAGTTGAAATCTTCAAGAAGATCCAAGAAGACATCTTCAACATCTGCGGTACAGATGAGTAGCCCACCTTGAAGGCGTCTAAAAATGCATCTGGAAAGGATTGACACAAGAGATGAACGAAAATGATATGCAGAGTTTGCTGTTGTATTGAGATTGGGAATTCGCCTAGCTGCGTGGATGTTTTCTGTTGATTAATCAAATGTCTCATCTCTCCACTTCAAATATTTACTGAAACATGCTGCAGACAGTGGAAGGAATCAGCTTCAGCCCCAGACTCGAGCACATGGAACAGAGTATGTAAAGTAACGTCTAAGAAGACATCAGAAAGGTCTTTTTCACTGTGTAAACCCCAGTTTGGCAATTCTCAGTTAGAGCTTCACTCTTCTGAAATATGAAAGAATCCTCCATCTTAAAACACAAATACTCACTCCCAGTAGATGCTGGACCGCATCATCTTACTTTCATCCTTACTATACACTAGGGTTACTAATCTACCAAGAGAAAGATGCTAGATGAATTAGCATTTATTACGAAAAGCAATAGGGAAGGTAGGGAGAGGAGGAGAGAGGCATAGAAGATCCAATGGAAAGTTCCAGATAAACACTCCATCGACCCATCTTGTCTCCGAGGTGTGTCACACCACGGAAGATAGGTGAAGCCTTGTTCACTGTGCATCTTGCCTGGCCCGGTCGGTTTGGCTAAGCCCTGGGAGACTCAGCACCCTCATCTGCTAGCTACTAGAGATCCTGCTGAGCGGCTGAGCCAGTGAGGTGACTTCAGTTCCCTGGTTTCATACACACAGGAGCACACTGGAAGTGTTTAGTAACAGCCACATCGTGTATTTGCCGCAGGGATATGGCTCAGGCAGGGAACGCTTGGAGAAATTATATGGTAATAGAATTTTCGGAGATGAGGCTTCTTTAGAGATTATCTGGCAGCTTTTTTTTTTTTTTCTTTTGAAACTTTTTAAAGCTCCAAATCCTTCCACACAGAATTTGCATGAAAGCTATTATGTAAAACAGATAAAACAAGAATGTCTATATATTAAAAAATGGGACGTGTTGAGAGGTCACATAGAGAAAATGGGCAATTTTTACTCTAAAGCACTCACTCAGTTCCCAAGGGGACAGACAGCTGCTCAAAAATGTATTTGAAGAGCAGAAGAGTATCCTGCTATTAAGTGGCACAAAGTCACTTTTAGATAGTTTTAGAAGGGGAAAAGGTAATGAAATGATTTTTTTATTATTTTTACTTTTAACTCTGTCTATATGTGGCTGTTTATGGCTATATACAAATGAGTGCAGTTCCTGCAGAGACCAGCAGAGGGCGTCTGATCCCTTGGAACAGGAGTTACCAGAGGTTGTGAAGTGCTGGATGTAGGTTCCAGGAACTAAATTTAGGACTTCTGCAAGAGCAGTGTGTGCTCTTACCTGCTGAGCAGCGGCAGCAGTGGTGGTGGTGGTGGTGATGGTGGTGGTGGTAGTGGTGGGGCACGCCTTTAATCCCAGCACTCAGGAGGCAAAGGCAGGCAGTTCTCTGTGTGTTTGAGGCCAGCCTGGTCTACGGAGTGAGCTCCAGGACAGCCAGAGTTACAACAGAGAAACCCTGTCTGGGGGGAAGTAAAATTAGAAGAAAGCAAAAGCCAAGGAGAAAGCCAGTAAGCAGTGCTACTCCGTGTTCTTTGCTTCAATTTCTGCCCTGACTCACTTCAGTGACGGGTTGAGGCCTACAAGCATAAACCTAATGGAGCCGTCCCTGGAGTTGCTTTGTTCGGAGTGTTTTGTCATCGCAACAGAACATAAACTAGAATGTCTCCCTTGCTAAAATTAAATAGACGAGTAAGAGGAATTACTTACCAATTAAACTTGCTTTATATATATTTTCCCTTTTATTCAAGCAACCTCGCACTGTTTCAAGGCTAACTACAGCGTGCTGTCTAAATTCTGTCTCCAGAATTCTGAATCCTCTCACTACTGCTTAAAGGATGAATTTGAATGTTTCTGGCCTGATCCTCTAAAGAGTTTCATGGTATCAGTTACTCGACTGAAAACTTCAGGAATGACAGTCTTTGAACCGTTAAGGTACTGTGAATCTCATTCGTGATGTTCTCTCATCTATTGTTGAAGAACCTGACTGATATTTAACAGGAACCAGGGACAATAGGATCACGAAGAATGAAGCTGAAATCTTTAGCTGTTCTAAAAATGGAACCGGAGATCTCAGGATTACTAGGCCTAGTGACATGCTGCTGTCCCAAACTATCAATGTTTGTCATCAAATCAGCCTCATCCTGTGCTCCTGTGTGTAACTGTTTTAAAAGCATGCTTGTCTTTGAACACGCAACCTATATGCAAATTGGCAAAATTATAGAAATACTCCCCCCACACACACACACACATAAGTGTGGAGACTGGAACACTTTCCTTACAAGGGTCTAGCTCCATGATCACATAACATCAAATCACCCCACATCTTAAAAATGTGCTAAAAGTCAGAGAATGTTAAAAAATAAATTGGATAAATCGCTACCAACTCCAAAATTGATGTTCTCTTTTTCCCTTCCAATACCAAAACAACTCCATACATTTGAGAAGCAGTGAACTGCAGGCTTTGCCCAGGAGCCTTAAGTTCAAGAGAGGCCTGAGCTGGGAGCCTTAGCTGAGCCAGCAGCTGCTGAGACAACTCTCTCACAGGCCTGTCTCTTCCGATGAAGTGAGAGACTGAAGTCAGCTGAGACTTCAGCAAGTTAAAAAATAAATAAAAATTAAAAAAAAAATAAAAAAACCACCTTCAGGCTAATGGGTTTTCAACACCATTCTATACTGGGGAAAAACATTGTACCCCATAAAATCAAATCACTTGCGTCCAAAGTCACTTCTCTATAAATTATAACATCAAATGTATTAAGGGTAAAGTTGGAATTTGATGTTGCCTGAGCTAACCCTCCTGACATTGACTTCATCTTCACTGTAATAGTTCATCGACTTCTGGGGTCCAAAACCAGAAATCTGTAAAACTGCCAAAGAAAGGCAAAGCAACTCAGGAACAGCTGAATACATCTCATCATCGGAGGAAACCACAAACCACTCTTAGGAGAAATAAATGTGTTTGCAGTTTAGCAAGCACTAAACTGCAGGAACGCGAGCTGTTCTAACCTCACAGAAGGTGGCTCAGCCGCATCCCTGTCTTTGGAATAAAGATCAAAAGGGGGGAAAAAAATTAAACACTTTAATGAGCTTGGAAGTTAGTGGCTCATATTAAGTCTGGCAATAAGTATGAGTTGGCTATATTCTCACTAATTGGACACATTCTGATGTCGTCCTTTTAAAATGGGGTTGAAAGTCGTAACAACAATGTTGAGTTTATACTTCGTACTGAGAACTCAGCCAATCCCTTGAAAAGCAGAATTTCCAAGAAAAAGCAACATTACAGCCCGCCTGAAGAGATGGACCACATGTGAACTAAACTAGGTAGGACTCCCGAAGGCAGATGTGCCGGCTATCCCAGGACTTGGGTCGTTTAAGCTGTGAGAACACCTGGCGGAGAGACACAGTTCGGAAGCTGTGTAAATCAACATGGATGAATTTGCTCTGAACAGCAATAGGCTACCAGAAAGGCAAGAAGCATACTCACTTGGTAAACTGGCAGCTTTATACAGAAAGGATCCATCAGGAAAAGTATAATAGAAACACCAGTGCTAAGAACACTGGGAGGTGCCAAGACTGTCCCCCCCACTCCCCAGCACTTCTAATGCAATATTATGTTCAATCTTTTTGGAACACGTTGAGGCCAATAGTGGTTGTTGTGATTTTATTTTATGCATGGGGGGACTGAGTCCTTCCTGTCTGGATTTGACAGTAAGCGTCTTGCACAGTAGCCTCTAAGCAGGCAAATGCACGGCGCATTGCACAGCCAAAGGAATCAAAATATGCAGGGTTGGGCTTATACCTCAGTAGTTCCAGTGCATGCCCAGCACTGGGAAGAATGAGGATGGTGCTCCATGCCTGTGACTGTAAGTACTTGGGATGTGGAGTCGAAGTACAAGGAATTTAAGGTCAACCCCTGCCTGGGCTACTAGAGACCCTTTCAAAACAAACAAGGTGCGTGTGGAGGTTCATGTATACTTAGAGAAGTATGCATCTCTACAACTACGGGCCAGTTTTCTTTTCCTTTTAAACAAAAACACAATGCCATGATAAGACTTTCAAACGTCGCAAAAACTGCTTAAGATCTACTATCAAGAGCCAAATGCCAGCTAATTTAACATCTCCCTTTTAACGTTGGCCTTCTGCGTCAATACCCGAGACTTAACACACCCAAATTGCTAGTTAAATGAATTTCTCAGCTTCCACTGTAATTCGAGCAGCAGGTGGCCTCCGAGGTCCGTGGGTGGGCGGAGCCTGGGCTCCGGTTCCGTAGGCGACACTGGGTCCCACCCCGGTTGCCTAGGCGACGAGGGCTGCTTCCTCTAGAGATAACATGGCGGGGACCCCAGGGGCGATGACCCCCTTGGTGACGCCACCAGGCAGCACAGCGGACTCTGAGGTATGCGTCCCTTTCCTATCCCGGACCAGTTCCGCAGCCAAGCCCAAGGTCAGTCAAGGTTAAGGTCAGAGTCACCTCACCTGGCTACTACGCACAAGCTGCCTGTCCCGGCAGAGGACCCCAGTCCCCCACCCTACCCCACCCCCATGCTTATCACAAACCCTGTGAGCTTACTCTGGAAAGTTCCAGGCTCCCACAGCCTCACAATCATGCTAATCCTCAATTTAAAAAAAAAAAAAAAAAGTAATCTCTGTTCTTAAAGGGACCAGTCCCTTTTTGCAAGTTCCAATGACTGTGAAGATCAGTCACCACCGATCAAAACGTGTTAAAGATTCCTGGTGTCTTGAGTGGGTCAGGCATAGCTTCTGTTGTCACGGGACTCTTTGCCAAGAGACAGGACCAGAGACCCCCAAACTGAGAGTCTATCTTCTGCCCCTGCCTTCCTGGCTCATCATGAACTTACTCCTGGTACCCCAAGGGCCTCTTGTGCAACACAAGGTCTGTCACCTTAAGACTCCCACGGAGCACAACTCTCAATAAGGGGCTTCTTATTAACTTATTAATAACTCAATACGAGTTATTAAGTAATTTTGCCCATAGTCTTAATTTTATTATCTTTTATTTTTATTATCTTTTTTCTTATTTGTGGGTGGGCGGGCGGAAACCTGAATGCAGTTGTGCAGTGTGGAAGTCAGAGGTCCACTTGATGGGGTCCATGTGGGTCCCGATGGTGAAGCTGAGGGGTTCACCCTTGGCGGCAGGTGCTACTGTCCTGTGCCGAGATTTTATTAACCACAGGCTCATCCGCTAAGCCATCTATTTTCTTTTAATGCTTAAGTCCCCTCTCTGCCGTCGTCTATCAAATACTGTTTCAGGGGATGTTATTTTCCTTCCTTTTTTAAAGACTCTGAAGAATGAATTATGAAGTATTAACGTGGTTTCGTTCAGCGTTTATGTTAGTCTAAGCAACAGTCTCTGTGCAGAAACAGTCGCAGCAGTTAGGAAACACAAAGCCAATAGTTTCGTGCCTTCGATCTGGGAAAAGCAAGCCATTTCCCCCTCCAACACCCCCAATACTGCAGGCGGACCGCTAAGCCTGCAGGCTAGCCTATGCACCTTTCGAAATAAAATTAGCATACATTAGATGCGCATTTTAACATGCTGAACTAGATTCTAAGCCTTTTCCTCCCTTGTGATTTCGAAGGTTAGTTAACATAATTTTAAAACCAGCACAGAAGACTTTCCAATTAAATTTCGTGTCATTTAAACATACACAAAACACTTCTAAGACTGTCTAGTCTCTGTGCGCACACACACTAACTTAACTGTGGACACAACGCCCTGAGAAGATTTAGTAATTTGAGGTTTAATGAATCAGTACTTAAGAATGTGTGTGTGTGTGTGTGATAAAAAGATTGAGCTAATATACAAAATATGTACATATACCTAAATATGTATTTCAATTTTTATTAGCTCAATCTTTTAGTAAGAAACTGAAGAAATCAAGTTGTAACATGAACTCACTTAGCAGTACTTGACTAACATAACAGTTAATATATGGACTGATGGACTCTCCATTTTCCGTGCCTGTAAAACTGAGTTCTTGTATATCACAGCAAGATGGTCCACCATCAGGACCGCCCATCTGGGCTGTTTAGGAACTTTGAGGTTAGGAAGAAAACTTGGCAAAGACATCCTTGTAAGCCATCCCCAAGGTTGCTACAGTGAAAGGCCTTTGCAGTTACCCACTGTAGGGTTTCTTTTCTGGTAAATTCTGCATCTAAATTGATGTAGCCAGAAGACCATCTAGTCATCCGAGGTATGCAAGAATGAAACATTTCTCTTCTTGCTATGTCAGTCAGAAATAAAGCACAAGCTCCCATCATGTGTTGGCGATGGCCAGCGTCTAGAATAACAAGCCAAGAGTGGCCCTATTCACATAATAGGTGCTCAAGCAATTATGGGAGCACATTAAAATCACAGGTGGTCTGCATGCACCAGATGAGGTGGTCACCAGAGACTGCAGTCCACCCTGGGATGCTCTGAGCAGAGAGCATGGGGCACAGAGCCAGGAGTGTAGATTTTGTATGTTGCATCCCATGAGCTCTGCCTGCCAGTGTCTGAGCTATAAAGTCTAATGTCTTCAGTAATATTGGACAGAATACTTCCTTTTGAAGTGCAAGACTAAACTTTCAGCCTTGATCTTCATGAACGTTCGAGGACAAAAGGGGAAAAAAAAGTGACAAAAATTGAGAACAGAGGTGCACTCTGTATAGATATTTGTGAAAATAGATTATATGTAAATATCTAGTTCAAATTCTGCAGCCTCAAGGGCCAGTTAGTTCATAAATTGACTTTCTTAATTAGTAGTCTTAAAAGGAATACGGTTTAGCTCACATCAGAAAGCTAGAGAGATTGAAAATGCCTCTGTCCTAATCACTGTTACTCAATATGATTCTTAACATGTCCCAAACAGGGCATGTGACCCCATTGCCTCTGGGAATTCACCAGAACGCAGATATTATCTTATAGGGAAAGATGCTGGCGCTGGTCTCTAAGACATGTCAACATGTCCGTTAGGAATCCGTAGACAGATTCCATCCATGCTAGGCGATCCTCTGAAACGCTAGGAAATGCACCCTACAGCTGGGGCTCAACTTGAACGGCAAACCTTCGAGTTTCCCCATTTTCAATATCGTGCTAAAACTTACTTATTTAAAGTGTGATGCTTCTGTATAGGCCGACCTGGGGAGACTGTGGGATGGTGGAAAAAGAAAAAATATAGCGTAGAGGAACCTCAAAATATGACTGTCTGTATTAGCAAATGCAGGCCTTGGGTGTGGATGCAGGCAAATCACCAGGCTTGCCTCTTCCTGCTACCCTGTTGAGAGCGACTGTCCTCTTTAAGCCACCCCTGCTCATGTCTGCCCCTCCCCGCCTTTCAGGTGAGGCCAATTCGTTTTCCACCCTTTCTAGTATTTCAAGATTTAGGCTGAAAGAGTAGGTCTTTAAGAAGCCTAAATTTTTATTTATTAGTGAGGGAGGAGCTTGCAAATGCCCTGGGCCACATGTGGAGGTCAGAAAGCTACACTGGGGAGCCATTTCTCTCCTTCCACTGTGAGCTCCAGAGATCAAACTCAAGTTACCAGGATTGAGCTATGAACACCTGACCCACTGAGCCATCTTGCAGGCCCGATAGATGACTTTTTTTTATATATTTAAGATTGCTATTCTTTTCCTGTGACTAACTTGTCCGTGAGTGTGTGCGTGTGTGTGTTTGTCCTCATAGAATGAATGTCCTTACTCACTTCCCTTCTTAGTTTGTGAGACAGAGTCTCTTACTGGGATGTGGACCTCACCAGTTCCTCTAGACTAGGTAGCCAGGGAGCTCCAGGGACCTACCTGTCTTCAGTGCTGGGATTACTAATACATACCTGTAGCCATAGATTCATACCAGATGTAGATGTTGATCCAGGGCAAAGATATGTATTCTTTGTCTAATTAAATCACTGGTCTTAGTCCTGGTACCCTGGAGCATTTTGGCCTCTGTACATTCTAAAATGTTTAATCCTAGAAGACTTACTGCTTACTGGGCCACTCTGATTAGCTCCTTCTGAACTCTTGACTTCCGGTTCAACTCACTCACTGTTGTGGCTCTTAGCATACTAGTTCACATTCACTTTCTGAGCCAGCTTACTGTTTCTGGCAGAACTCTTCTGACTCTGGCAGATGCTGGCTGACTCTCTTGACTGCCTCAGACTGAACTGGTCTGCTTGGCTTCAAACTGATTCACTCTTCCAGTCTGATACTGACTTAATCTGCCAAGCTGCCAATGCATCTCTGTGTCTCTCCTCCAGCCTGCCTGCTTCTTTAACTCACTCCTCCATACTGCCTCAGTCAGCCCTATTCTCGGTCAGAAAGCTTCATTGAGTCTGTCTCGTCCTGTGTATCTTGTCCCCATAACTGCCTCTGTCTACCTGCTTCAGACTGCTTGCCTCACACTGCCTGCTGTAACTGGCTCTGCTTCAAGCTGAGATCCTGCCTTTCCATCCTGAGAGTTGGGCATTCTATCTCTCTGACTCACTAACTCTTCCTCTGATTCGTTACTTTGCCTGTCCTTCACTCTGACTCATCTCAGAGGTCACTTCCTGACTCTGTCTGAGCTCTACTTCCTATGTCTGCTTCCAACACTCTGTTTCTGTCTTAAGGATTAAAGCCGTGGACCACTACTGCCTTCTGAATACTGGGATTAAAGGCTTTTGCTACCACTGCTTTCTGAACACTGGGATTAAAGGTGTGTACCAACATTCTCAACATTCTTTCTACATTCCATATGGACCACACAGGCCTCTGAATGCTATTTCTTCATATAGATCCCTGGAATATAGACCCTTCCTAGCTTCCACACAGGCCTATTCCTCTACACATACCACCTGGCTTTTCATTCGAGTTCTGGGGACCTAAACTTCGTGATTGCGTGTCAGGCACTTTATCCGCTGAGCTATCTCCCTAGCCCTTAGTCTTCCCATTCTTTATCGATGTTACACCATTTTTATAACAAGCTTTTTCATCTAGTTTGGGAAGGTGCCCCTCTCAGCCTCTAGCCATCTTAACTCCTCCCAAAATTTCTGTGTCTTCCCATAGGAATTTTTAAATTATAAAGTTCCAGGAAAATCCCACTGAGATTCAGAATTGTCCTTGCATTACATGTTATCATGTGAGAAGAATTTCATTTCCTGAATTTGAAGGAGTTCCTAATTCATTCCTTTTTACCAATCCTTACCCTTCACGTTCTGACAGAGTTTCGGAATTCTGTCATAATCCTTACGCCTCTACTATACTCAAAACAAAGTATAATTTAGTAAAGTTTTCTGGGCATTTCCATTTCTAATTCGTTTCCCAAACAGAGAAAAGAACCCGGCTTTTGTGTATTCATGCTATGCCTAACCATTTTACCCAGTTTCTTAGCTCAGTGTTGGGACAATGTCAGCCTTCTTAAAGACACTATGATGTAATCTTCAAATAAAGGCCTTTTTGTGCCTTCGTGTCTAATGCCGAAGCCGCATATTTCATTCCCTTATCTTCGTACTGTAAGAGAGGGGGACGACTCTAATGCTGAATTACAGGAAAGTTGCTAGCTGGGATCCCATTTCCAGCGCTAGACTCCGCAGCATCCACCAGCATCCGGTTCAGTGCAATGGCGGCTGTTAGTTTTGACAAACCGTCTCCTATCCGGCTCAGTTTTATTTTTTTTTCATTTAAATGGACCACGTGTTCTGCTGCTGCATTTAGAAAGTACTTGCTTAGGCATTTATGGAGCAGTCACAGGACCCATGTTGAATGCGACATAAACTTCTGCCCCCTCTCCGTAGCGATGGTTCTGTAGGGGTGATGCCCTTTCGTCACAGTGGGGTTCCAGTTCCCGAGGCCTGTTTTTAACTCTGACCACACAGCCCAAGTTCATTAGTGATTTGGGTTTCTGTGTTCTCTCTGTGCTTCTCTGGGGTCTTCTACGTAGATGCGCAACTTTTAAAAACTGTACTCTTACATAGCCTAAAATCATTAACCTGGGTGTTGACTAAATGTAGAATTTCAAGCATAATGCCAGATGGGCAAGTTGACTTGACAAAAGGTGGAATCCAGGTTGGACCTCGTGTGGCCAGACCAGTTTTCTCCCTTTATCCCCGATAAGTTTCGACACTTTATATTCCCCTAGGAAATCCTCCATTCCCTTGTGTTTTCTGATGTTTTGCCTCCTGCCGTGGCTGACGTTCACTTTCTTTATTCTTTAATCATACTGACCAGAGAGTCACCTTTGTACTCATATTTTCAACAGCTAGCTCTTTATTTTACTTTTCTTTCCTTTAGTTATTTTCCTTAAAAAAAAAAAAAAAAAATTGGTCTCTGAGCCCCATAGGTAGATCGTGACAAGGGGTTGAAGCCCTGACCAGCTCAGCATTTAAGAGGTGCCAGTACCTTAGCGGTACAGGTAGATGATGCTTCAGTGGACCATGCTGATAAAATCAAAATGGGATGCAAAAAAAAAAAAAAAAAAGCTGGAATACACCAAGTTTTAAAAATAAAGACAGCATGCCCATCCCAGGCAGTGGTGGCGACCCCTTTGATCCCAGCACTTGGGGGGCAGAGGCAGGCGGATCTCTGTGAGTTCCAGGCCAGCCTGGTCTACAGAGTGAGTTCCAGGACAGCCAGAGCTACAACAGAGAAATCCCATTTTGAAAAAACAAAACAAAAAATTAAAAAAAAAAAAAAAAAAAAAGACAGCATCAATATTCCTGACTTCTCTTTTGCCTCCGGCTCTGATATGGTTTAACACAATGCTGCTCCTTAGTTGATTTATTTTTAGGTTTGAAAAAAAAAAATCTTTCAAAATCTGGCATTTTGTAGACAAGCTGATGTTCCTTCTGACTGGGAAAGCCCTCTTTCCTAATCAAATAAATCTGTTGTCTTCCCTTTAACGAGGCTTTTTAGAGACTCTCCTATAGGAAGCACTACCAGAGATGGGTGCAGACATGTCCCTAAAAGCTAGTATTCTAGAAGGAGAAAATAGATCCGCAAACGTGGAGTGTTTAGGTGAGATTGGAGGCAGGGAAATCAGACGACAGACTATCTGGTGAATAATAGGAAGCCTACGATGTTGTTGTATTTGGAATAGATGCTAAAATCCAGTAGGTTGGTGGAATAAAGTGACTTAACAGTGCCGTGTAGCCACACGGATCTTTCAAGCTGGAGACACAACCACACGGAAAGCCATACAGACGCGTGGGCAGTTTTTAGCCTGTTTATGAATCGCTGCTGTATCTTTAAGCTGTACAGAGAAGAATGTATGCATTGAAAGAGCAAAGGGTCTAGTCACCTAATACTCTTTCTAGTGCAAGGCAGCATAGAAATTTAAAAAAAAAAAAAAAAACAGGAAAGAAAACAGAGAAAGAAGGGGAAGGAGAATGCATTTAATATCTCCAGAAACACATATTCTCTAAAATGCTTCTATTGCTAACACTAATAAAAAAGCCAAACTCTACTTAAAGATGATTATCTTAAACTCAAAAATTTTAGCAGAAACAGTGGCACTGACAATCAGGTATCCTCGCCACGGCTGTGACCGTCGAAGGGTTGATATTATTGGATTCTCTGTCGTGTAGTTCTGTGTGACCTGTTTTTTTTGTTGTTGTTGTTTTTCCTACCCAGAATTTTTCACATCAAGTTACTTGATCTGCATCTGCCATTCACTTTCCATGTCCTTCTTTCTCGTGCTGACTCATCAGGGCAGTCCTGTGTGTACCCAAACACAGAACATGATTTTTAAAAATCTGCATCCAACTCTAAGATCAAGTGAGTTGCCACACATCGTAAAACTCATCAGCGGTCAAACCATTGTCTAATCCAAAGCTCCTCTAAATTCCCAGTTTCCAGTGCTCTCCAGGAAACCACACCATCACGTCGTCATGGGATAAAGATAAGGCCAAGTTAGTTACTAGTCCCTTCATAACTAACCCATGTTAACTCAGCAGGGTTTGCAAAATTCCAAACAGAAGGAAAGAAAGGCATGTGCCCGGGGCATTCAGAGCGTAAGAGAGTTGTCAGAATAGGAACAAGTACTCTTTATCTCTAATAAAGGATCGTGCAGCCAAAACACACGTAAAAGAACATAACACCATGTGTCTTATTAAAATACTATCTTCTGCCCAAACCCATTGATTCGATGGGGTTTAGAAGTATCTGAGAGCCTAACAGGTCCAAAGTATATCACAGTAGGTGCTAAAATATTGGATCCAATCATATGACCTAGCTAGAGTTTAATTTATTCATCCTATATTAACAGCGCATCATGCATATAACTAAGTTAAGTCATAAACACTAAACCAATAACTAGCACTAGTTCTGAAATTTTTCCATTAGGAAACAGTGGGGCTGGGGCTGGGGCTCTGGCTCAGCAGCTGAGGTGCTTCGGTAGCTGGCAGGACGGTCTGGATTTGATCTCCAGCACCACACGAACCAGGCGTGGTGGTAGACTCTTGTAACCTCAGCATCAGGAGCTAGAGGCAGAAGGATCAGAAGTTCAAGGTCATCCCCTGCTATATAGTGGGTTCCAGGTTATCTTGAAAGAGGAGGAAAGGGACGTGACGGTTGCAATGTAGCCTGGTGGTGACCTCCGGTGAGCATTTCCTCACTGTTAGTCATCGGAGCCCATCACGTTAACAGCCCGATCCCCTTTCAGTGAACTGAAAAGAATTCACCTGTGTCCCCGCCATTCAGGACACGCTTCAGCCTCTGTGCATCTGCCGTCATCACCTGACTGTGCATCGTCTCCTCCTCCTCCTCCTCCGTCTTGATTCACAACCCTTCTCTCCCTGCTGTGAACTGAGACAGTCTCGTCCACTAACAAACATCTTCAAACTTGCCCTTCCTGACTCTGCCACTTGCAGTTAACTTCTAGATATCTGTAACCTTCCTCTGCACACGTCACGGTCAGCTCTGCTGTTGAAAGGGGGCGTGGATCGCTGTGATGGGCCCTGAGCCACCTGCTTCTGGGACTCCAAATCGCCATCAAAACTGTGTTCTGAGAATCTGTTTCATTGAATCCCTCCCTCCACATCCTTGATCACCTGTGCTCCCCCTCCCTGCCACAGGTCACAACGGTATCCCATCATTCGCTATCCAGAAACCCCATGCATCCCTACACCTGTATCAGTGGCAGAGAACCCCGCAGCCCATCAGTGCTCCATTGGCCAGGGTCTAAAACGTCTGCGATGCCACACATAGTTGTTCTATGTTGTAAGCCTTCCAGAGGCATTCATTGTCTCCTTCAATTCAGGACCTCCCCGCCCCCCACATGCCGCAGTGTACACAGCCCCCCAACCCCATCTCCCTCGTGGTGCCCATCCTGAGCACCGCTTGGAATTGTTCACCCCGGGGCTCTGCATAGCCGGGTCCTACGAGGCCATTCACGGGCGAGCCTCCTCTCTGTAAGGTCCATCCACGTCCCTGCCCTTGCCTCTTCTTGGAGACGGAATGGTCTACTGATTACACCTCATTGGTCATCTTCTTTTCTCTGCCTTTGTGATACTCCTTTCTGCTGAATTTCATACAACATACAATGTGTTCTGAGCAACTCCACCCCAGCCCCACTCCCACTACACCCACGGTGTTCCTCTCTGCTTTATTCCCCTTTGGTCCCTTCCTCTGGCCAGATGTTGAGTTCCTCGGGGCGAGCAAGTCTATCCTTGCCTCTCCCTCTCTTGAACCTGCGGATCGAGGGGGAAACGCGTAGAGGGTCGGCATTTGCTGAATCGTAAAGCAGCCCCCGAGTCCTGCATAAGCCCAGAGACAGACACTCTAACCGCTTGACTTTTCCGTTGGAGAGCTTCTACCACACAACAGCAGAAAAGAAAAACGACTAAGGTTTTTCTATCATTGGGGTGAGCGGGCAAAATATAAAATACAGATGACTCATTCTGTTTTTTTTTTGTTTGTTTGTTTTTGTTTTTGGTTTTTTTTTAATATAGAGAAATACTGAATTCCAGGAGCATGAAAAGATCCTCACTTCCGATTTTCTCTCAGCTGCCCAGATCACTGGCCTTCTGGAAGAGAAGGATGTGGAGGCACTCCAGGAGTAAGGACACCAAGTAGAGATCGGTTCTAGGACTTCCCCGCTAAGTGGCCATGGCGTATCATTCGCAAGTTATAGAGTTTTTTCTTCGAGCTCTGTGTTATTGCAGTGTACGCTAAAACATATCAAGTCTTGGGGGGCACACGGGTCCAAAATTGATTTACTTTTTTGCACAGCTCGGGTAGCCTTTCCTGGTGATTGACGTGCACTGGAAATCTACCTGTTGATATTGAGAGAGAGCCACCTGCGTCTGCCCTGTGCCCACTCTGTGTCTCTCCCCTTCCATGCACAAAACCGTCAGTATGTACCATAACCAAAAGCACGTCCTTGTGTAACATTGATTATATTAATATAATATATAATATATTAATGGTCAAAATGGCATGACCAAAGCAACTTGGAGAAGCGAGGTCTTGCTCGGTTTATACTGTTTATAATCCTCTAAGGAAGTCAGAGCAGGAACTCAAACAGGGCAGGAACCTGGAGGCAGGAGTTGATACAGAGGTCATAGAAAGGTTCTGCTTACTGGCTTGCTCATCATGGCTTTCTCAGCCCGCTTTCTTATAGAACCCAGGACCACCACAGCCCTGGTACGGAACTACCTGCAATGGGCTGGGCCCTCCCCCACTAATCACCAATTAAGAAAATATACACTTGCCTGCATCCCGATCTTATAGAGGCATTTTCTTAACTGAGGTCACTCCCCCCACCCAGATGACTTCAGCTTGTGTCAAGTTGACATAAAACTATCCAGTGCGGTTATGATCTTGGAAATCCTGCATATTAGCCATTTCCCTGTGATATTTGTCCGGAAAAAAAAATTGAAGTTACACTCTAGACTTTTATGCTATACGTTGTTTTTAAATTGTAGGTAGGACTGAATTTCTCACAGTAATTCTAACATGGCGCTGCCTTGGGTATGCAAGACTAGGGCATGTCATTTATTTAGAATATCAGCCAGATAGGTCACTCAACGTGATTTCTTAAAGATGATTATAAGTGGCTCAAAAGGCGACTTGGTGGCTAAGAGCACATAGTACTCTTGCTGAGGACGCAGGTTCTGTTCCCTGTGCCTACACTGGGCAGCTTTCAACTAACTGCTTGGAACTCTAGCTCCAGAAGATACAACACCCTTTCTGACACCTGGGGCTACCTGACTCACTACACATAACCTCCACACAGACAGACAGACACACAGACACACACACACACACACAACACAAACAGAACACAAACACACAGTTAAAAAAAAAATCTTTTAAAAGAAAAAGATGTGGCTGTGCCAGGCTTTGGTGGCGCACACCTTTAATCCCAGCACTCGGGAGGCAGAGGCAGGCGGATCTCTGTGAGTTCGAGGCCAGCCCAGTCTACAGAGTGAGTTCCAGGACAGCCAGAGGTACAACAGAGAAACCTTGTCTCAAAAGAAAAAAAAGAAAGAAAGAAAGAAAGAAAGAAGGAAAGAAAGAAAGAAAGAGAGAGAGAGAAAGAAGAAAAGAAAAAAGAAAGAGAAAGAGAGAGGAAGAAAAAAAGGAAAAGATGTTTTTAGTCACCCATTTAAAAAAAGTTATCCCGTCTTCAAGCGGAAAACTCCTTGGCTACCGAGAATAGCACTGGGCTGCTGTCCCGCAAGTACCTGTGCCCTCAGATCCGGTCTTTGCAAGCCGGTACTCAGAACCCAAGCAAGGTGTCACGGACCATAATGGGCACACAGAAAGTGACTGCATCTGACAGACTTTTACAAGTGCCACGGCACGGAAGTGATTAACTCCCGAGAAGCTGCTGTGACAGGTGTCCTAGATGGGAGAGGAGTCTGAGAAGAGAAGGCTCATCAGGAGCAAGCGGATAACACTGACAGCTTCTTCCCGAGATTCATTTCGCTTCCAACGCGCTTGCAGATGCTGCCGGGAAAGGGATGGCAGTGACCGGGCCCTGTCGTCCACTGTCCGCAGCTTCCCAGAGTTAGTCGGAGTAGTAAAGTCCCCGGCAATTTCAAATGATTTCTCATGACACTTTTACCATGTATTTCTATAGACACAGATATTTATTGGGAACTCTGGTCCTTAGTGTAGCAATTTGCAAAAAGAAAAAAGAAAAAAAAAAAAGCACTTATCACAGATGATTCCTGATGATTGAGTTGAGCAGAATCAACTCCAGTAAGTTGTTTTCTGTCCCACACATGTGTGCTATGGTGTGCGAGTGCGCGCGCGCGCACACACACACACACACACACACACACACACACACACACGCCACACACCCCATACACACAACGGTAAACAAATCCAGAACAATTTTTAAAACTTATTTAAAATAATTACTCTGCCAGGCAGTGGTGGCGCACGCCTTTAATCCCAGCACTCGGGAGGCAGAGGCAGGAGAAGCTCTGTGAGTTCGAGGCCAGCCTGGTCTACAGAGAGAGTTCCAGGACAGCCAGGGTTACAACAGAGAAACCCTGTCTCTAAAATCCAACAACAACAACAGCAAAAGTTATAAAATAATTACCCATGGTATTAATAATAAACAGTATGATTTTGTGTGAAATGTTTTTCCCACCTGCAGGAAACTAGGAAAATGATCTTTGTCACACAAAGCACTGCTCAACACTAAGTGAGAGTAATACAAAGCAAGTGACAGATATTTAATCCAGCTTCCCATTTACTTGTAATGAATAGTAAATAAAATGTCAACATAAAAAATACCAAACATCTATTATTTAACAGTAATTAATATTAAATAAAATATTCGTTTTTTCAGAATCGCCTGTTTTTACCACATCGTGAGTTGTGCTGTGGCTATGTGTCCTGACTTACAGAACACGATTTTTCTTTCAATTATTGGCTGTCCTTCATTTGCTAAAATACGCAAATTCAGAAAATATTTCCAGTCGTCAGGAAGACAGAAGCATAGGCTCGCTAGCAGGTTACAAGCCAGCCTGGTTTTCAGAGCACAGCCAGAAGAGACAGAGCTACCGGGCCAGATACTATCCCGGAGACACAAGCACAACACAACACAAAACCTTAGCAGTACAGGAAGCATGGAAACCAGCCATGTCAAAAGCAAGTTGAGGTTTCCTGTGACCTGAATACAGCGATCACAGGAGAGGATGCCAACCCTTAGGACAGCATTATCTGCGGAGCCATTTTTTTTTTTTTTAAATTTTCTAGTGTCTTTAAATATAATTTCTGCAACAATAATTACATGCATTTGCAATCGTTTTCAATTTCAAGCAGCGTTATCGTAAATGAAGGCTATATATTTTTCAAAAAGGCAGTCGTATGATTTAATTACCTTCTCCTGAGTGACCAGAATAGTCCCAGACCCCGCAGTTTGAAAAGCTACGAAGCTGCTTAAATGAATTACAACACATCATCATATTTCCCTACATCTCACAGTTAAGAGTTTTCCTCTGTACCAACACGCAACGCAAGAAACACGAGGGATTACTCGAAATGCATTTTGAAACGGTCTTCACATGTCTGGTGCTCTTCCGGTGACTTGGAACTGCTATCAGTAAATATTTTATTTACATGCCAGTCAGCAGTGCTTACAAACCCATTCCGGAATTTCATTTTAAAAAGACAGAAGGGTCTTCAGAAACGGCTCTGCAGGTAGGAGCGCCGGCTGCTTTTGCAGAGGACCTGGGTTTCATTCCCAGCATCCACCTGGCGCGTGACAACCATCGGTAACTCTAGTTCCAGGGTATCGGATGCCGTCTTCCGAAGGCCTCCTCGGGTACCAGACATACAGGCGGTGCCCAGACATACATGCAAGAGAAGGACGCATACACGCAAAATAAAAATTCAAAAATAATTTTTAAAATCTTAAAAAACAAAAGACCCGGGGAAGAATAGAAAAAGTCAATACTAAGTAAGCCCTAACGGTCAAGTCAAAGTGAGAAAAGTCCCCTGGCCCTAGCGAAAAGTGACGTCACCCAAAGCTGGGGTGGAGAGAAGTTAGGGAGTGGTCGCCAAATTACGCTCGAAAAAGTTGTCTGAGTTTACTCAAACCCAAGTATTTCAAAACCGGAAGCAAAGGACGCGTGCAGGTTCTCAGGTCACGTATCGACTTAAGAAAACAGAGGAGGCAGGCGGCAGGCGAAGAGAACGTTTTTAAAAAAAAATCAGAAATGAGAGACACGTTACCCAGTAGCTCACAATTAAAGACTGAATTGATTCTACAAAGCAAGAGACAAGAGAGCTGATAAGATATGTACATAAAGGAATTCTTTTTTTTTGGAGCTAAAACAAGATACAAAGCGTAAAGAATTAGGTTAATGTGGAATCTGCTCTGCCGAAAACAAAGCCAGTGACTACAGAAGATAAATGTAAGAGAACGCGAAGGGTCGGCTGCGTGTGTATTGACAATGGCAGAATATTAGGTTACACGTCTAACAGAATGAACCAGAAAAAGCATTAAACTTTACGGAATACATGCTCCGGCGCTCCCGTTTCAGAAACTTTGGGCGTTTATTTATCATGTCAAATAAAGCGAGCCTGAAGTGAGCCAGGGAAGACAAGAAGGCAAACCTCACGGGTTTCCGTATTAGGGCTTTGGACAGCGGCTGTCTGGGGAACAGACGAGTCACGAAAATCTCGCTCACCGAAAGATTTCAGAATCTTTGATTTCAGAATCAAATCCTATCAGGGATTGTTCGGGACATTTTAATATCCAGAGCTCAAAGAACACGGTGTCCTGCGCTCTACTTGAAAGAATGGACCTATAACCTCAGGAAAGATTAATCACTTCATCGACGCATCTAACACAACAATAAGAAAGCCGCCAAAGAGAAGTCGTGATCGCAAATAAAATAAAAATCAATCCCTGGCAGTAAGCACAAGATCCATTTGAAATTGAAATAGAGGCAAACAGGCTTCATTATAAACTAGAACAACTATTCTAGAACATTCTGGTAAAAACGAGTATGTGCACGAGGGGGAAATAACCCAATTTCTTCCTTTCTTCCTTTCACAAAAATAAAACTGAATTTCAGAATGCTTTGTTAAAAAAAAAAAAAAAAAAGAAAGAAAAGAAAAGAAAAACTGTCTCCCAAAGATGAAGGGTCAACAGTCCTCATTACACAAAAAGTTCATTAAAAATAGTTTATAAAAGCAACCAATAGGAGTTGGGGAGATGGCTCCGTGGACCAAGCGCTCACTTTGCAGGTATAGGGACTGGGTTTAGGAGCCCCAGCCATTATGCTGGAGCTGAGCAGTCATAATGGCTGCCTGTAATCCCAGCACTTGGAAGCCTGTAGTGGATCCCACGGCAAGCTGACAAGTAGTCCTGTGGCCTCCACACACACGCAATACCAACGCATTAAGAACACCTTAGCCGGACCCATCTACATAAATGCTTTATGTACGCACACACATAAATACGTATAAACACAGGCTTATTATTATACATAAAGACACTATCAAAGCCGAACAATGACGAAGTCAATCTGCCTCCGAGTTTCCTGTCGTGTGGTGTCTCAGACAGAGATTCCAAGACAGCAGTCAAAGCTACTTTACTCATTTACTCTTTGACCTTTGGACAGTGTAAGAAAAGTCACCTCGTCCTCGTGAACTAATAATATGAGCAGGCATGTACAAATTCGACCAGGTTCACGGGCGGAACGGCATCGTGCTCGGCACGTCGGGAAGGGGAGGGGAGATAAAAATAGATGTTTAAAATCTTCAGACCTCCAAACATAGGGTTTGTGGTTCCCCTGATAGGACTGCCCTTGAGACAGGCACCCACGTCACATATAGCAACACACATATAAAAACAAAACATTTCCTCAACCTCTCAACTTGCTCTAATTGTCACACGTCTGAACACGGCGAGGAACACAGGTTCCCCTTTTGGAGATGGTAGGGTATATTTGCCTCACATGTGAGCAACAAGGAAAACCAATTAAGCCTTTGTCAAGACAAGAGGATGCTGAAGGCCCGGGCCATGAGCTTTGACTGTGGGGGGAGGGGGGGTGACACACACATACAAATAAATAAATAAGGGGGGGGTTGAGCTTTAGACTACAGGAGAAACGACAATCAGCTATTGAGAGTGTAAGAGGTGGAGACAGGGAGAAAAGAGGATTTGAGAAAAAAAAAATAAGAGAAAGAAAAAAAAAGAAAGAAAAAGAACAAGCCCCACCCCCTTCCATTCCTCTCCCTTCTCCCTTTCACCTCTTGGATTTGATGCGACTGAGGATTTTTTAGATGAGAGGCATTTTAGACTTTTCATTAAAATAACCTGCTCTTAAAACTTCCAGGAACGGTTCCGTCTTTAATCCCACTTAAAGTCTGTATTTTTTTTTTTTTTTGTCTTCCCTTTCCAGGAAAATGAGAGAATTTCTGAATTATAAAAATCTCCAGACTTGCCTTCCAGACGCCATTCTCCTAGACTACTACATGTCTGGGTTCCTCTGGGCCAAAGAAATGGACTTTTCAATCAGCCAACATTCAAAATTTATGAGTTTGCTGGGCATGCTCCTTCATAACCTTCAGAGTAAGTAAAAACCCCTCTCCGCGCTACGGGGGTGGGGGGGTGGGGGGGACATAGCCCATGTAAATTAAGATGAGAAAGCCGAGATGCTGGTTCTGCTGTAATTCCTTTAGTGAGAACCCTGGGTTTGTTTCCTGGATACAACAGGAACGGCTCATCTCTCACAGAACCCTCAAAGGATTCTTAGTAAGGCTAAGGGTCTCTTCGCTGATTCGCCAAAGTCATTCTGATTACTACTCTCCACACCAACCACCCTCCTAATATCTAAGAATAGTCTGGTGTTTTTGCAATTTTTCTGTATATCTGCAGCTACTTTGAAATCCAAGTATTAGCTAATCTGTCCTTAAAGTGGAATAGTATGTGGTTAGAAAAAGGGGGAAAAAACGAGGAAGCTTTCTGCATAGAGTGGGGGAAAGACTACATATCACTACAGTAAAAGAAAACGAAGAAATATGCACTTTTGTTTATAAAATATAAAAAATCAGAATGTGCGTTTTTATTTATATACACACAGGACAGCAGTAAGAAATATGGGCGTGTGGGGTTGCGGGGTCAGAATTGCCTGTGAAGCCAGGCATGGAGCACAGACTTGGAGCTGAAGGGGTGGAATTAGCTTCAGATGAACCTAATACCCAGCACAAATGGGAAGGGAAAAAAAAAAAAAAAAAAAACCAAACCAAAACAAAACTCCTGGCAGGATGTTGAAACCAGGCTGTGAGCAACAGGGGCTGGAGGGGAGGCCTTTCCAGGCCAGATCTGCATATAAAGCAAAACATGAACCTGCCAGTCCCATGAAAATTAGTTTCAAGGGACTTTTGACGTGGCTGTCCTGAGCTTGGAAGGGAGAAGAAGGTGAATGTTTTCTAGAGCTTCACAATCTAAAGCTGAGCGGGTATTTCCGCTTCCCACCTTTCCCACACCGGCCTCCAGGTGGCCCTCTGTTGAGCTTTGTATGGTTGGTATCAGTTCGAGCCAGCGCTCTGAGCGGGCTTCTTCTCCAGTCAGGAGAGAGCAGAAGGATATACATAATCAACACAAGGGAGAACTAAGCAAGCTTATTTTTTACTTCTGGTAAGAAAACAATCTCCTCTCAAGCCTCTTAGATGTAATTAGATTGTGAACAGCGTGCAGTTTCAGCTGGTTTGCGTAGCAAGGGGGTAAAGCGTGTTTACAGTTAAACCAAGGGACCGCGGGGCTTCTGGACATGAAGTCCTCAAACCCCACTCAGCCACAACTCCAGCGAGGGAGTGCCACCCAGGTTCGTGGTTGTCAGTGGCCCCAGCCCACGTGAGACCAACTTTCGGACATCTGGGTTTCTGGCCTGATCCTTGCCCTAAGCCTGTATCACCTTGTCTATAAGACATTCTGCAGAGAGCCTGGCTCAAATCAAACCGGATCATCTCAGAGATACAAAGTGCAGTTTGTAGACTTGTCGTAAGAGTGCACCCCTGCGGGCTGTACCCACTGGAGGCGGAAAATGTTTCTGAAAGAGATATCACATCTATTCAACAAGTTCAGGATTCTCGTTCTTGTCAGCACTTCCTGAACAAGAGACGACGGGTAATTTACACGTTATTATTCAGAGAGAAATGAGCGAGGTTCAGAGGGATTCAGTAATTCCTCAAGGTGACATGAGGTCAGCATCAGCAAACAAAAGCCTGTCGTCCTGATGCCACATCAGACATGGCCGGCATGGGGCGGAAACCTAGAGAGAGCATTAAAGATGATACATTAGAAACTGGCACATGGTAAAATGCTAGAAACCAGTGCGAATGTGATACACAAACAGCACGTTTGTAGTGGAACAGATATAGGTACACCCTAGGAAGAGCACACATGCGAAGAGTCAGAAAAGCATCTTTCACACGCTATGAACAGCCCATGTGAAAAAGGCCTGAATAAGCGCGCTCCTCGGTAGAAATAGTACACGGGGTAATAGAATAAGAGGTGGCACGCCTTAGAAACAGCACACACATGGTAGGATACAAACCAGCAGGTGCCAACACGGTGCAGGGATCAGATCACCAACTAGAAAGAGCACACACGTAGACTTCCTGTGCAGAGGTTTCCTTCGAGTTTCCCTATTTGCCTGCCACAGCAGCATGGTCATCTTGGTTCCAAGAATTCTCCTTTAGAGATAAAATGTTGATGACAGCCATCTAGATAATGAGAATCCCTTTACCTGATTCCACCCCGGGTTTCCTTCCCAATTATAGATCTGGAGTTTCCTATATAGATCTAGGATTTCCCAGGATGCACTTGGTCTGTAGCAGCCTATCTGCTTAAGGAGTTGGTCCCTCCAGTCTTGTTTCTGTTTTTTTGTTTTTTTATATGGAAACAATCTGTTCAGATAACCACGCACATACACGGTCATAGTGATGGGTAGACCACCCACGACTAGTTCATCCAAAAAGAAATTATTAATCTTTGTTATAAGGAAACAAGAGTTTCACCGTTTCTCTCCACAAACACCGGGCAGGGTAAATCTGGGCACAATTAGGACATCTCGGACTACTGTACCCCCACAACAGCTATCAAGGTAACAGCAAGGCTCCATGACTTTGGTTTCAGCACTGCACATGTCCTTAGAGGATAGCATCAGGTGGGTCGGGGAAGTGATGGCGGAAATCGGACCGAACCATACACAGAAGAACCAGGAGCAGCATGTCTTTGACGCCAAAGAAGCCAACGCCATCATCGATTACTTAAAGATCAGGTAAGGACTTGTATTCATGCTATTTATCTCCCGCTCTGTGTCCTCTAGAAAACACCCATTAAAGGTAACTTAGATTCTAGTAAATTCAGATGGCTCGAGAATCTGTGCAATAGCGACTCCATAAGCAGGCCGGGCTGCGGAGAAGGCTCAGTGGGTCATGGTATTTGCCAACAAGCATGGATGACCTGAGTTCAATCCCTGGGGAACCACATAGCAGAAGGAGAGAATCAACCAGCTCCCCAAGAGCTGTTGATTGACACGTGGCAGGGGCACAAATTCGCCCACATGCCTACATGAACACGAAATTAATTTTGCTTTTCTTTTCTTTCTTTCTTTATTTCAAGACAGGGTTTCTCTGTGTAACTCTGGCTGTCCTGGAACTCACTCTGTAGACCAGGCTGGCCTCGAACTCACAGAGATCCGCCTACCTCTGCCTCCCGAGTGCTGGGATTAAAGGCGTGCGCTGCCGCCGCCACTACCACCTGGCCAAAATTAATGTTTAAAAGTAGAGAACACTCAACTTTTCCATGTAATAAATGAAAGTGGGGACTTTGAGAACGTGTTCCTCTCTTCATCCCTAAAGGTGACTCCTGAATGACACTGATTTTCTCTGACCTGTAATAAATCAGCACTGGAGACTACCTTTCCTTCACCTGTCTAACCAACAGCATCTTGTTAACAGAGTTTGATACAGTTATAATGGACCTATACTTTAGGTAGCTGGTCTGCTAAATTTTTACATTTTACAGAGTGACATTCATTCCCACGTAAAATTCGACTTTACATGATTTGCAATTGCAATGAAAGAGTTATAAATCCTTATGGCTCAGGTCTGTAACCCCAGGTACAGGAGGCTGAGGCGCTACTGCCCAAGTTCAAGGCCCACCTAAGCACATTGGTGAGATCATGTCTTGAAAGTATTTGCAAAAAGCTTTAAGAATATGACACCACGGTAAGGTGTTTGTCCCATATACATGAGGCTGTATGCTCAATCCCCAGGACAGGGGGGAAAATTAAGAGATTCACTCATTTATTAAGTTTATTAAGTACCCAGAGCCCTCTGGTTCACCTCACTTTGCTAGCTGGCTTGTCCCCGGGAACCGCATCACCACCTCCCGAGCGTCGGGATTAGTGGTGGTCCGCCGTACTCACCCAGCATCTGTATGGGTGCTGGAGACCTGAGTTTTAGTCCGCAGGTGTGCACAGCAAGGGCTGAGCCATCTCCCAGCCTGAAACACCTTCATAGAGCCTGTCATGAAGTATGTGTGAGAAGCAGGCCTCTCTCCAACGGGACATTGTTAGACTTCACAAATACTGGGACACCAGTAGGTAAAATTCTGCCTTTTGCGCAGTGTCTTTGCTCTCTCTTCAACTGTGTTTCCACCAATTCCCAAAATTATTCCATTTAGCATCCTTCAACCCAGAGTGCCAACTGATGTTCTACACAGGTTCAGGATTTGCTTGGCCGAGGTCCTGGCTGTTGTCCGGAAGCTTTATAAATGTTAGTGTATTTAATATAATAAAGCTCATATGCTGATTTCTAGTGTGGCTTAATAATGCCATGTGATACAGTACTTTTTATAAGATTTTTTATAATACAATCTGATTTTTTTTAAGTACAAAACATGCTTCCTAACGCACGCGTCTCACTGACAAAGAAGTTTCCGTATCTTTCAGAGCAAGACAATTCCTCCAGTAGGAAAAGAGGGGGATATAGTTAAGAACCTGACCCTTGGGGCTGGGTAGATGGCTCTGTGGGCAAAATGCTTGTTGCAAGAGCCTAAGGACCTGAATTTGAACCCACAAAAATCCTGTGTCGGCTGTGTCTGTGAGCCCCGGACAGACATGGAAGGTGGTGCCGTGGTTCTGGGATCCCTGGGAGCTCCTGGAGCAGCCAGCCTGGCCTAAGCAGCAGCCATCAAGACAGACAGACAAGGGGAAAGGCAGAAATGAAGACCAACACCCGGGGTTGTCCTCTCACCTCTACCACACACGCACACATGCATGCACGCACATGCAAACAGTCTCACACACATACAAAAACACACACATATAGACACACCTATGCACGCACACATGTGCACATGCACACACTCACACACACACTCAAACGCACACGCACACATACAGACATGAGCACACACACACAAACATACATGAACACATACACACACCCACACTCACGCATACAAACACACACACACATATGCATACACATGCACACACACACACACACACAAACATACACACCTATGCACAAACATGCAGGCATCACATCCTCATACACATATACACATGCTCGCACACACATAGACACTCACACACACACACATGCACACACACACAAACACACATGAACACATACACACACCCACACTCACGAATACAAACACGCACATATGCATGCACATGCACACATACACACACACACACATAAACACACACACACATGTGCACAGGAGGATTTGTGCTTTGAGGTCCTCCTGCCCCTATGGTTTGAGGTGAGTTGGCCTTATACCTTTGCACTAACCTTTGCACTAGCTTCCTCCTTTCTCTTCTTTCTTTGCACACTGAGGTCTGCTCTAGCGGGACACGTTCTTACAGCTGAGTCCTAAGCCCAGGTCTATAATGCTCATGGGGACCAATAGCTAACCACAGCATCAAAGCCTTCATGCGTGGCAGGATGACCCTTTCCCGACAGAGGACAAACCCTCTTCCCCATCTCAACTCATCTCTCCAGGCAACGTTCCTCAGTGTAGATCTGGACAGCTCCGCACGCCCAATCTTAGACCCCCTAAGAAGAAGAATATTTAAAGAGATTAGTCAAATCCCAAAAACCCAGATGTGATGCTGCTAAATCTCCACGTCGTAATTGCAGAGTAACTATGCGTTTAAATATAGCTATTACACAAAAGATAAAATTCCAGTTCTCAGGATATCTGGATTTGATAATGAAGGCGTACGAGGCGGTAGGAGCTTCATCCACAACTGTTGAGAATCCCCCGTGGGCTCGCAAATAGAAATTCAGAAGCAGCGAAATCACATAATACACTCATTCCGATGATTGGGAAGTTTTATAAATATGAAAACAACTGAACTATCCAAAGAATGCGTGCTTCCGTCCAGTCTGCTATTCTGTGGATCTAACCACCGAAAGCTCTGACCGACTTAAAGGAAGGATTTCTTTAGACCACGGTCCACGGCATGTACATTCCGTGACTATTCCTGGAGAGACGGGAAGACATGCCTGTTCACCCCAGAGAAGGGACAGATCAAGGAAACGATTCTGCCCGAGTCTAGCTTGGCGAAATAGAGAGCTTATTAGAATTACTTACTTTGGGAGCATGGGTGACTCAGAGACCACTATGTCACCCCTCTACCCCCACCTGCAGCACGGGTGACGACTCCTTAAAGCCACATCCTCCCGGCTCCCTGCAGAACTTGACAGGTACCTTTACCAGGGACATTCTTCTCTCGGGCAACTGCTTGCTGGTTGCTTATACAGCCTTGGAGAGGATCCCCTGCATCTTGTCATTTCCTGGACTTCTCGAGCCCCCCGATTTCAGGATCCCCTCAGTCTTGTAAGATTTACTGTCGTCCCGGGTCTTATAAACTCTCTCCTCCCTCTAGGAGGGAATTTATAGTTAAGAGGAAATAGTTGCACAATAATGCAACACTTAACTTGTGAATAAAACATTTCTTTAGATACTCACTTTAGTCTAAATGATATCTTTTTACCTGTGGTCTGAAAACTCTGCTACCAAAATTTCTTCCCCATATATATATATATATATATATATATATATATATATATATATATAATAAGTCTTTCTATATATATTCTATATGTATATGTGAGTATGTATGTATAGTGCATACAATTATAAATGCAATTGCTGTTTACCCTTCTTTCATTGAATGTTCTGCTCTTTCCCTGAAAATCACGTATATCCCCTGGTAAGAAAATCAGCCCCATCCCCCCCTCTGTGTACAAACATTGCATGACCCTTCAGGCATGAAGCCAGACAGCTTGGATGGTTTTCATACCATCTTGCTTTCAATGTCTAACCTGAGAGTTGGATGATGTCATCTAGAAGCCTGAGTCCTCAGACCAACAGAAGAGACAGTGAATGTGTTCCCTCAGCTGACCCGTTGCTTGGTTCTCAGGCGAGGTCCCTATTTCGCCCCCTGGAGAAGCTGAAGGGTGCGGAAAGGAAGGGAGGGGACTTGGTCTGACCCTGATGAAGGGTCCCCTTAAGCATCTTCCCTTGGGTACCATCCCGGTCCAGATCGCCGCCCTGCCTCCTTTACTGCATCTTTGACCATCATAGACAAATCATGGATGCTAATTTCATTGCTTGAGTTCCCTCTTGGCAAATGCAGGACAATCTCATCCCTACATGTAACGAGACCCAGAGACCGAAAGACTTGACATTTCAGCATGGAAACTTGTTACCCTACCCTACATTCCATTTCTAGCACAAGATGAGCAACATGGGATTTTTTTTTTCTAGTTCATTTAGAGTACTGATGCCCAAATATGGTCTTTGATTTTTGCACCCCAAAGTCAGTTATTGCCCCACGGTGCTATTTTTGACCCTACAGTTCTGCCTAGGTCACCAACATAAAGGAAGGGGAGGATTTCGAATTTCTTTTGCTTCAGTGAATTATCAGTCTTTGCCAATCTCTGTGTGTTTTCCTAGCCAACAGATCAAAGCAATGTCAAAAGCTAAGTTAGTCTTGTGAATGTTGATGAGTATATCAAGTATTCAAGGTCTGCAGAGAAGAAAGGAAACTTGACTGGGCCCACACAGACGCCACTCTTTAATGGATTGCCCTCCTAGGGAGACCCACCGCTAATAGAACTCAGAGGGACCCAGCTGCCTGAGGATTTCATCATTGATTTCAAATGAATTGAAACTTTGATCCATTACAGCGTCCAGGAGAAGCCATTATTACACATGCTCTGTAGCTACATTTTTGCAAACGTTAATTTCTCGGTTATATTAAAATCAATTTTCTTAAATAGCAGAAGGCACCAGAGTGAAACCACTAAGACAATTTTTTTGTTGGTGTTGTTCTTTGGCGTTTTGCTATATTATGAGTCTATTAATTTTCCCAACCAGCAGGAAGAGAATTAGAAAAATTCAAATATTATCCCAAGCAGGATATTAGAAGTCAGCCCTTCAGTAACTGTTTTAACTCTCAGTGATACATCGCCAAGCTCTTAACTTCCAAGAAATGCAAGCATTCTGGACATTAAACTCTTAGTCACTGACCACCTAGTTTTCAGGTGAAAAGAAAGGATATGATCTGCTTACATGTATGTCAGCCTTTGGGGTGCGGCCACGCATCCTACAGGACAGTCAGACATCTTGAAAACAAACTCCAGGCCTCGACATGCGCTCCAGGGAGGGTGCTATGTTTCAACCTAGGAGGTCACCCTCTAGGTCAGTGACTCTCAACCTTCCTAACGCTTCTACCACTTAATACAGTTTAATACGGTGTGGTGGTGACCCCCTACTTCATAAAATGTAATTTTGCTACTGTTAGGACTCTTATTGTAAATATCTGATATGCAGATGGTCTTAGGCGACCCCTGTGAAAGGGTCATTAGACCCCACTGAAGGGGTCGCGACCCACAGGTTGAGAACCGCTGCTCTAGCTGCCTCTCTACCATACATCATTCCCTGTGTGTCACACATGGATCTGCCGGCCCTTTCCTAAGTTCTGGGCTGTCCCATCAGTATCTCAACATGCAAAGTGTAACCCTCCCGCCGTTCCCAGGTAGCTATTTTGGAATGAAAGAGATGGATTTCTGTACCCAAGTTGACTCTCTCTAGCGCGGCCGGGGCTCCTCTCTTTTTGAGTCACGCCTTCAGGTATTTCCTCTTCTCTCCCACTGTCAACATATGCTAATTGCCCGTCTGTTTTGTGTTTCAGCTTTTTCCAGCACTACAAGCTCTATGAGTTTATGTTCTACTCAACCAGGGAAGAAATCGTCATCGGAACTGAGGTGAGTAACGGGCAGAGCGGCTGGACCACTTAGTGTATTGGAATCCAGAATTGATTGAAGCTCCCAGTCACAATTGTTCAGATGTTAATACAACCGGGTAGTGTTGAAAAAAAAAAAAACAAACAATAATTATGCCAGGTGGGCTTCTGATTAAGCTGTCTTTGAGTTTCGGGAGCACAGCTGAGCGCATATTTAGGTATCTATAGATCTTCTGAAGAAGCTCACTTGAATAGGGTTTGCGTGTCTCCATCCAAATAAAACCAGGAAACGCTGAGGTGTTTCACTCTAGCTCCATCCCCTCTGATTTTGCGTTGTTTATTACTCAGTGTTCTTTTAAGGCTTGCATCAAACCTAACTTCTCCCCCGAGGCAAGCCTGTGTCATGGTATTGCATCTCCAACAAAAGACTCAGGCTCCTTCACTAAACAGCCTCTGAGGTGGTTCCTTTTTGTTTTCCTTCATCTCAACTGATCTTATCCTGCAAGATTTTGGCTACTGTTACCCAAACATCCATCATCCTGTGGATTTCTAGGGTTTTCCAGTGGGCTCACAGAGCCAAGCAACTCAACGGGCATGTTCCCCAAGGCAAAGGTCACCTGCTGCTTTTCTCTGACATGTGACAGCCCGTAGCATCATTCAGGACATGCAGTTCCCTCTGAAACTAATTCTAAACAGCCAATTAGGTGACAGGCAGAAGAAGGGAAGTTTTATAGCAAATGGTCTACAGAGAGACGAGGACCCGTTCTCAGCTAAGTCCCACAGGTGCAGCTACTGAGAACGAACCCTGATTGGGGAACCACCTTAATGAGACGAAGGTTGCTATGGAAGGAGCTCTCGATGCTTTTCCATCCCCTTAAACGGTCCCACTGCCTCTTAGAAGGATAAGGCACAGGCACGGTCATTGCTGGAAATGGTGGAGAGGGGAAACATCCCGTCATTTCTACACCTTTCCTCAGATTAAACACCAGATGGGACGGATCTAACCCTGCCTCGTCTGCGTAGGAAACCTCGGGTGGTAACAGTGCTTCAACATTAGCAGAAGCAGATGTTCGGATCCATTAAGAAAATGTCTCAGGGCTCGTCTCCTTTCTGTTCCTCTGCACTGCAAGGACAAGTTGAGATGACATTTGTGAGCATGGAAGAATGACACAGACGAAGCAGACGGAGACCAGCTTCTTTACTGTCTACTGAGTTTTTCTCCACGCTAATGAGAGGGATAAAATGGTCTTAAGAGTACTGGGTCTTCCAGAGTTGAATGCTCATGGGATTTTACAGGACTGACCAGAGCAGGCATCACACTACAGTATTCTGTAGCATCTCATAAATCCTGGATGACTTTTGGTGCAAGCACATGGTTTTTAATTAATGGAGAAGACAGGAGTCTGGCCCACCATTGTGTGACTGCTTGTGCTGGGTCTTAAAGCTCTAGACTCAATAAAGAGACCCTGACGATCCTGACCTGTTTCAGATTTAACAAGCTAGATCCCGCTAATAAACCCACCCGAGTTTCTTTCTTAACCATAGATGGAGGATTAGAATGAAACACACATGACCCCTCTTCATAGATGTACCCAGGTCGTAAACGAAAACGGGAAAACGACACGGAATGCCCCCATTTCTCAACCACCGATTAAGTAGAAGACCTCAGGAATGGCGACTGGCAGCGGCGGCTGCCATACAAAAAGGGGAAAATAAAACAAGGATCACCAACTCCCTACTAACATCGTAGAGATCTATCTGGATCTTGGAACTGGTCACAATCCTCACACTAACTACTCATTTGCTTAGCACAGTCAAAAGTCGCTCCATTGTCCTCCGGCTCTCATGGTATCAGCTGAGAAGTCACGTGTCCATCCATTCCCTGTCGCATCTCTGAAAGGAAAGCCTCTTCCCTCTGTTGCCGTATGCCAGGCGAAAGTTTTATCTACTCGGATTGGGGAAGTTATCTTCACTCATTTTAAATTTCCGTGTTTCGAGAAAGGAAAGAGAACAATGGCAATCTACCGAAAGTGCTCAGTTTAAATCCCAAAACTGTTACAACGTGAGAGGACACATTTTTTTTTTTTTTTTTTTTTTTTTTGCCTTTAATGGAGAATGAGACATCTGATTTTTCTGAGATGATTTTTGAGAGGGCTCATCGTGTAGCCAGGCTAGCCTCGAACCTGAGATTTCCCTGCCTCAGACTTCTAACCACTGTGGTTACACACTGGCGTTTTCATTGTTGTTTTAAGAAGATATTTTCTGGGGCAAGGAAAGCTGATTTATTGAAATAGGGTCTACTTCACTCCATAGTCCAAGCTGGCTTAAAATAGTTCCCCTCCTCATCCTCCCAAGTGTTGGGGTCATAGGCACGCACCGCCATCCCGTCATCTTCTTCGCTGATGACATAAATCCGTTTCTTTGCATCGCTTAGAGAAAAACACTTGGAACTTACTAATGGCAATCAAAGTACTTTGCAAACAGTTCATATAATAAAACTACGTAAAAGAAAGCCAGATAAGAAAAAAAATATGGACAAGGAAGATGCAGACTTTACAGTGTCCAAATTTTGTCTAACTCGGGGCTGCAGAGATGGCTCTGCGGTTAAGAGGGCTTACCGCTCTTGCAAAAGAACTTGGGTTCGATTCCCAGCTCCCACAGGGAGGCTTGCAACCATGAGTGACTCCAGCCAAAAAGCCTCCTGGCTCGCCTTGCCTGGCCTCTGCAGCCACCAGGCATGAATTTGGAACAGAAACGTGCATGAGGGCGGAACACCTAAACACGTAAAATAAGAATTTATTTTACAGTTGCCAAACCAAAAGGGAAATGGTTAAAAAAAAAATGCCACAGAAAGCTATGACATCTTTAGAAAGAACACGGTGGCATGCTAGGTACAAATATATGATTGGCTGTCAAAGGACACTGTGAGCATTGGGCCAAAAAAGAAAAAAATTATGGGCAGTGTCCGGGGACTTAATTTGAAGGCAGGCAAATACATTATGTAAATTAAAGGCAGGTCTATGCTCATATTCACCATCAACATCGTGACAGATAGACGGTCGGTCAGAGAGACATTACCTGGAGTTTTCTAAGAGAAAAGCTAAATGGAAAAATAATTGGCACATTCTCAGTCCATAAATTTGAACGCATTACAACTGTTCCGCCATGTTTAGCTTTTTAACTACAAACCGGGTCTAGCTGAAGAGTCACTTATAGAGTGAAAAGCTGTCAGTCCGCCGTCACATCCCAAATTTTCCCCCATGAAGATAAAACTGGCATCTTGAATCATGAGCTGCGTATCACGCCTTAAAATATTTAGTCGGCTTAAGTTCAGCAGAGTGACAACACAGCAGATCTTGAACTACAGGCACGTGCAAAGGTTTTCGTACTCATAGGTGTGCATGCACACACGTGTGCACACGCATGTGTGTGCTTAAACACATACATCATATATATGTATGTGTGTATACATATATATATGTATATAATATGCACACACATATATATTTATACACACACAGACACACACACATATATGCATACACACACACAGGAGCATTTGGGAGGTGAAGAATTTCACAAGATTTAGTCTGTTTCAGTGATTCTCCCAATTTCTGACCTGAGGTTGGAAGGGCTGCGTAAGGGCTAGCCCCAGGATCCAGGAGGCTTTTCACTCTGCAGGGTATGCTCCACCACTGGGATGCTCGCCCAGGCCCCCCACCCCCACCCCAACGTAGCCCCAGGGAATCTGTTCATACCACAGCATGTGTAGTTACAGTGCAGGCTATTGCACAAGCCACGTAGCCATTGGCGGAAACCCAGCTTTTACAAGCAGTACTGTGCTCTGATATGACTATTATACATGTGATAGATGTAGAGAGATATTTAAAAAGAATCATAAATACACCTAAGTGCCTACCTTGCCTGGAGTTATACTTTGGCAGACTCTCAAATCCCAAAATAATACTACTTAAGGTCAGCACATACAGGAATTCAGAGCTCTCCCAACTCAGCGGATGCCAATGGGATATAATTCTACGTTCTGAGCACATAATCTTAAGCAAAAGCAAAATAGAGGCAACAGTTTTTTCTCTCTTATTTCAAAGTCACCCAGATTATGGGCATTAATGACATTATAGTTTGAGGGAGAAAATACCAAGACAGAAGCAAATTTTCTTCCATTTCCTTAAAGTATAAAGTTGTACAAACAAAACAGGAAACTTAGGTAACATCTATTCAATCCATGGTTTTAAGGAAGGAGAGAGCTGTGTAAACAGCATTCACATCTGAACAGATTTGGGAAAGGAAGAGGCAGTTGAAATGTCTTTTATTTTCCTGAGTTTACCCTTAAAATGTACCTACTAAAATCACAATACCTTGTAACTACAGCTCCAGAGGATCCAGCGCCCTCTTCTGGCCATCTCCAGCACAAACAACTCACATGCGTATATCCACACACAGACACATAAATAGATGTACACAGTTAAACATGAAACAAATCTTTAAAAAATAATACCTGAACTTATACAAGTGATGTTTTTAATCTCGAAAAGGGTTTCTGTCTTGAATTAGCCCGTTAGCAAGCTGCCAGTAGGGAATATCACACAGCATGTAATTTGTTGTTTGACCCACTGGGATGGGGCGTACTGAGAAGAATCCATCAGAAATTGCACTGTTGAAATAACTTTATCTGCTCTGCCCGGCGCGTGTGACAAAGTGACTGGGGAATCTATCACTTAAAGAAAGTGGTCGATGCTCCAGCCTACAATTCATCAAGCTTCATTCTCACCCCTTTTCCCTCGGAGCTCTGAAAAATAATCATCCTCCCTTAAATATCAGTCCTTTCAGAGGAATTTGGGGGAATTTGTCTCTGGCCAAACAATTGATAAATGGCAGGTGCATAATTTAAACATGGTTTCCATAGCAGCTCACCTGGTGCCTCCGCTCTTGAACCTGTCACTCAAGTGAGTCTGCCGTCCTGGACCACTGTAGCATCCATCTCAGGGCCTCTGCGACCTGGTCTTTGGCTGAGCAAGGCTGGGCTTTTGGTAATTACGTTTTCCCACTCTCCTCTACCTGGACATATAAAGCCTCAGTTGCATCCAACATTTCTGTGCCATTCCAAAGTGATTATTCCTTCACTGTGTAGCATAAGAGACATTTTTACTGAAGGAAGGAGGGAAGAAGAAAGGAAGGGAGGTAGGAGGGATGGAGAGATGGAGGGAGGGAAGGAGGTAGGGCTTTTGGTAATTACATTCTCTCCCACTCTCCTCCGCCTGGAGGGAGGGAAGATAGAGAAGGAATTTTTACCAATGCTATGCTTCCTTCTTCAGTATTGACTCCTTTGCTGGAGATCACTATCCCTGTGTTCTGCTTAGAAGCTGACTTCTGAAACTATAGCTCTCCACCACGGAGCTAATTATAGACCACTAAGCGGCCAGAGCGCCAGTCACTATGGCTTCTCATGGTTTTCTCCTACAGGCACTGTCTACATTCAACCAGTGGTCAAAAACACCAGCTTCGCAAAATAAGATTTCATGTGCCTTGTGAAAAGGCTCAGTCGCTCTGTAAATGATAAATGGTCAGCCACTTAGCCCTTTACCAAGAAGAGCTCAGAAGCTGCTCTTGAAAGAAAACACGTTTCCACTGTTCATGGTTAATTATGAAAAAGTTTCTCTTATGTGGAACACCTTGTGGAATGTCCAAATACAGCTCACTCCAAGTCTAGACCTTCAGATAGCAAATGTCTCTGCTTATGTCAGAGTTTTAACTTATATTTGTGTGGAGGAAGTTGCTCTAGACCAGGGGTTCTCAGCCTTCCTAATCGTTGTGTGAGCCAGCAGATCCTCACGTTGTGCTGACCCCCCAACCATAAAATTATTTCCGTTGCTACTTCATAACTGTGATTCTACTCCTCTTATGAATCACACTGCAAATACCTGACATGCAGATGGTCTTAGGCAACCGCTGTGAAAGGGTCATTTGGCCCCCAGAGGGGTCATGACCTACAAGTTGAGAACCAGTGCCCTAGACAAATTTAAAAGTCAAACTTGTAAAACAAAATCTGTGACATAAACAAGTGAGTGACAGCAAGGGAAGAGTCTCGATTTTCTCTGCAATTGCCAAGTTGCAAATTAATACCGGAGACTACTGTGCTGAAGGAAACATCAAAAGCATATGTATGGGGATGGAGAGATGGATCTGTAATTAAGAGCCCGCAACGTTCTTGCAGAGCACCTGAGTTCAGTCCACAGCAACCATGTCAAGCGGCTCACCCCACCTGTCACTCCAGCCTCAGGGTATCTTATGCCCTATGACCTCTGCGTGTCTTCAGATAACCCAGACGGACCTCTCGCTCTGCTTTGTCATTTCCTCGTCTCCTCCGTATTGCTGTCTCACTTTACAGACACCCTTTACCTACGGCTCTGAGTCATTAAGATCTGCCAGTGACTTTTCTACTTATAAAGATCTTTGCCCCACCAAAGGGCTCAGCAAAGCCGTTAAAGCTCTGGACCACCCTTGAGGTCGCCCGCTGGATCAACCTTTCCTTTAACTCCTCTGTGAACACAGTTCTATCTGGCCCAGTGAACCTGGAGTTCAAACACAGCTTCTCTTATTCCCCGTTCCCCCGAATAGCATCTGTCCCTCCTCTGCGGTCCTCCAGACCCTTCTATTGGCGGGGACCTCAGATGGAGATAAACCACGCGTTCCTCACGGCTTTGATAAGCTTTCCTCACACTGTCTCAGGGCAGGATGAGAAGGCACACGGCTCCGTTTCTCAGCCTCCACAGGTCAGACCGTTCCCATCTGCTCCCGTGTCCCACAGCCTCGGAAGTCTGCGACAGGCTCTCTCATCGCTTGCTTAGAAGTCTTCCCCAATTTCAGAAGTTCAAGTGCTGAGAATTTCCCTGTGGGATGGAATGTTTCAACACCGGAGGAAGCTGTTACACAACATACCCAGGGGACATATATCAAATTGCTGATAGCAGTCACTGTGTTGACCGTGAACCAGGAAAGCCTGGTTTCTCTTGACTCTGTATCCTGAAATGGTTCTCAGCAGTCAGTGTGAGGCTGTGTTTAAGAGTACAGGCGTCAATATCAAAGCTTTACTTCTTCCTCTTTATTTTCACTACTCAGAATTATGTCTCCCTTGCTTATTCACTTCAGAGGCTTGCGCATTATGAAAATGCCAGTGTTCTCTTGAAGGGGGCGCATCTCGCGATCTTGTGATCAGGCACCGTGCTTTTGCTCTAAAGCCAAAGGTTCTATTGCAGATGAAGGTTGCACAGTCATCTGCGTAGGAGACGCATCTTATTATTCTCAAGTCGCGTAAACCACACGACACAAAGAATGTCCAGAGCAATCACAGTGAGACCTGGAACAACAAGGACTCTAACCCCAGGGATTTCTCTCTTTAAAACATCATATGGCCAATAGGCGGCAGGCTGTGGAGGAACAGATGCAGACTCACTGGATCGGAAAGCTCTCTGGTCTAGGGTCAGTGGTTGGCAGGATCTAGGCAAGGGAAGTCAAGTTATTAGCTGAGCATTACCATACGCGTGGTACTTCCAAACACGTTAGTCCTCAATCCATGCACCCTTCCTAGCAGCACCAGGAGGGAGGCACCACTCTAAAGATTATGGAACCTAATGGAACCCACGGAGATGGCTGCACACCTAACCACTCTCCCAGATGCATTTTGGGAAAGTGATGACGTCATCATGGGATGAAGGATCCGCGGCGCCCACTTGTAGGGCCGAGTCATGTGTGATATGTTGACAGCCCTCGGAAGTTTCAGCACTTAAAACACAGAAAGGGACATGCTTCAGCTTTATTACCTTCCGAACATAACACTCCTTAAAAAAAAATTACGTATGGTATAAATAACATCGTAACAAAGTTATTTTAAATATTCATCACTTTTACAACCCTTTCAACTTCTTTATGCTTTCTCCCCAAGAACTTTCTGATGGCCTCATTCATACAGTAAATAATGCTAATCTATTACGTGTGCACCCCTCAACATGCAGTGTGTGAAAACGGACACGCTCCGTGTATTAAATTACAGCCAAAGCTGAGGAGAGAGAGGGGAATGTGGTTCATTAGTCCCTGCTAAATAATGACAGTATTTGAAATAATACGATCATTAAGCACAAATTAGCATAACTGCTAGAAATGCAAATTTTTCCAAAAGTTGAACATTACCTTCAGATAAACTCTTGGACTGCAGTTGTGAATATTTCATTGTTCTGCTTTCGCACAACAAAGGCAGACCAGCGATCCAACATAATGGGCTGTCTAGGTAAAAAAATGCACGCCATAGAAAGTAGCTGGGTGTCTTCTGTTTATTCTCCCAGACTCTTCTCTGCCCTTCCCTACCCCTTCCTGTCCCCCTTACCCCTGCCACCCCATTTGGCTCCCTGGAAATTCCCATTAAATACTCCCCCTCCTCTTCAGGCCTCTTGCTGGGTCACTGGGGACATGAACCAGGAAAGGAGCTAAGTGATTTTACTCTCGGCTGCCTCGCCAAGGCTGGGCCACTATCTTGAGAATCCTCCACAGAGAACTATAATGCCGATGCTGGCCTCTCCTCTCTGGATAATGGAACCTGGTCCATCTCGGACCCTGATAACCTCAGGAATCAGCAGAGGTGCACCGTATCTCCGGCCAAAAATACAACATCATTTTCCCCCTAAGCTTGTTTTCGCTTTGTTTTAGAAATTTGACCTCAATAATCGATATCAAGGGAGTGGCCCAAAAACTGACCTCCATTAATAGGATCCTGAGTTGGGTTCTATATCTGGCTATTTATCTGGATGTGCATGTATGTGTGAGTGCCATCCAGATAACACTGTGCAGGCGAAGCTGGGATGGAATCGGAGTGCATGACGGGAGAGAACTGAGTTGAAGCCCCGGCAGGGTGGAAGTGCTGGTGTTCATGTGGGACTTGAGAACGTGGCAACATCACCCAGAAAGGGAGTCACCAGTCTGCTCAACGGGTTGACTGACAGCTGAACTCACTACTGTCTAACAGACGATTAGGCTGTTGAGCCCAGATGTCGAAGGAAGGATCCTACAGCTCAACAAGTCGAATTCACATACTGACTCCCGAGTATGAGATGCTCGGAACCATGTTTGCGAGGGAGACCGTCCCACCCGCCAGTCCACTGACAAATTTGTATTTTCCTCAGCCCTAAATGAAATTCTATTCTATCCATGGGAAAGAGGTACTACGACGAGATACTTTTGCGTGTGTATATGAGTGTGCGTTTCTTCGCAAGTACGTGCACACACTAGAGGTCAACATCTGAAGCCATTCCTCGGGTACTGTCCACCAAGTTTTTACTGAGAGGGTGTCTCTCACTGGGTTGGAACTTGCTCATTAGCCTAGGTCCTAGACCAGCAAGTCCCAGTCATCCTCCTGCCTCCATCTCCCCTGCGCCGGGTTACAAGCACTTGCCCCGCTGCCCAGCTTTTCGTGTACACCTTGGGGACCAAACTCAGATCCTCATGATTGCCTGGCAAACCCTTTATTAATTGATCTACCTCACTGGCTCACAATCAAAATATTTTTAAAGGGAAACTTCCAGTAAAATCTACACTAGTCACTAATGAGTGTACCTGGTACACACGATGTGAAAACTGAGGCGTGGTCCTTCCCCGTCAGACACAAGGCACCCGCAAAGGTGGATGGGAAAGCTTGGATCAAAGGTCAGCGCTTCTCATTTACACATCCTCAGGGGCAATTTTCCTAACCTCTGCAATTCCTTTATTTCATCCACAAAGCAAGAGGAATACTTACCAGGCTCCCTTCATCCCAAGGATGAACGAGACGGGGCCAGACAAGGAGGGTGGCTCAGTCAACCCAGCGAGTTAAGTTGGATCCTGCAGCACCTGCAACCCAGAACAGCAGACTATGACGCCAGCCTGGGACGGGGAGAGTTTTCTGCTATCTCATTTTATACCCTGGTTCCTGCCCCAGACCAGCACAGAGCAGACGCTCCTCGCCACTGATTTGAATGAATGTGTGACTGGGTCTGGACGAGGCCACAACGGGAGTGATCGTTTCAACTTCTTTGCTTTTCCTCCACCTGAACTTAATCCCATGTCATCATGGGTGGCTTTTATAATCAGAGACACACTCCTTAACCTCCTCTTTGGGATAAGCCCTTTCCCTCAGTCCCCTGGGAGCAGTGTGACAACAAGAGCCATCAGTTGGGTGGCTTTGAAACAACAGAACTATGCCCTACAGTCACAGAAGCTGGGAAAGCCAAGGTCAAAGAAACAGCCAATTTAGTGTTGAGAGAGCTCACTCTCTCCTTGGTAGGTAGCCCCTCCTTTCTGTGTATTCATTTGGAAGGTGAAAGCTCCCTTCAGTTCCCTTTAATAGGGCACTAATCTATGGGGTGGGGGACACACAGAAGATCTGCCCTCAGGACTCATTTACCTAGGAAGGCCTCCCCCAATACAGCACACTTGAATTAGGTTTCAGTATACATGTCTTGGGGAAGAACGTGCATGAAGATCGTAGGACAGTCCTGTCTTAGAAGGGGTGTTACAAGAAGTAAATTACGCAGTGATTGAGATACGTATAAATAGAGAGTAGTCCATAAATTTTGTTTTCCTCCCTTTCGTCCCTTCAGTATTTCAAATGCTGAACGTGTTGCAGGCTCTGGAATAAACATTCGGGATGTGCTGCTGGATGAAGCTCTCATTTTTGAGAGCCCACACGCTAGTCATTCCTTTTATGAAACTCCTAAATATCAGATTACTGCCCATGGGGTTGCAAAATATTTCTACTCCTTTTACGGTTAAAATGCTTCAAGAATTTGGACCCGGTCCCATTTGTGAAAGTTATCGCAATAAATCCAAAGTGAACAGACACAGAAAATAGTTAACGTTTAGCAGCTAAAGCTTTGAAGGGGCGAGATGCACATTTAATTCGAAGCCTTGTGTTTTCTGCAAATTGTAAGAGGCGGTTTAAAGCGTTTACCCCAAAGAGGCTCACCTAATCATCCCTAATGGGAGACATCAACTCATGTCACCCAAGGATTTTTCTTAAAAATGCACATATTGTCTGACTTTGCTTGGAATAAACAAAAAGCTTAAATTAGATTATTGCTTAGACATAGAGCCATTAAATTAAAACAAGGCCAGACATTTGGAATTAAGTCCATTTAAGAGCGTCACCTTGCATTAAATCACGGCTACAATATTTTCATTGTTTTTGAGCTTTATGCCCCGGCCGTAAAGACTCGGTAAAAAGTTTTCACAGTGGGTGCACACAGTAGGTGCACTGTGCTTTTACACACATTTGGAAAGCTCGACCCTTCCAAGGACTCTATTTTATATCCAACAGTTGGTGGGAACACCCACTGAATGAATCATTAAAGACAAAAAAACACTCAAAGATTTTAAAGATCATTAAAATCACTAGCGCCCTGACTCCTTTCAAATTAAAACAAGCAGTACACATCTCAAGAGCAGCTCAGTGGCATCTCCTTCTTCGCTTCTTTTCCATGGGACACCAGCACTACACGAGGGCCTGACATGTAACCAACCCGAGCCGATGGGAAGCAACTTTATATATAGATTCGTGTGTGTTCAACAGCTATGCAAAATCCCACACTTTTTTCAGATGAACGAAATACTTGTGGTTTAAAAAAAAAATTGCTTTCCATGTCATTCCAAAACGAGGAAGCAAGTTAGGCAGAAGTGACCATGCGTCATGGCCTGCAGGATTCGATGAGCACCCCGCAGTTTAGAAAGTCAGGCTTTTGCACCCCAAACCCAGGCGGATCTGGCTTGGTACACGGTGCACTTATTTGCCAAAAAAAGAAAAAGTGAGAAGAAACTTGACTGGTCCCTGTCTCTCCACCGAGCTCTTTGTGTGTGGTTGGTGCAAACTTTGTTCTCTGCTACGGATGCTCAACTCTAATACAGCGCTGTGACTGGAGAGCTGACTGAGATGCTAAATCTGTGTGTGTGTGCGCTTTCACGTGCACTAGTGTGAGCGTGTATGTCTGCATGTGCGTATACATGCACCTGCGTATGTGTCTATGTGTATTCATGTTTAGTTGTGTGTGTTTGTGTCTTTGTGCGTGTGAGTGTTTGTGTCTGCGTGTACCTATATGTGTGTGCGGACGTATGGTCATGTCTGTTTGTGTGTGTATGTCTTTGGGTGTGTCCATGTCTCTTTGTGTGTCCCTGTGTGTCTGTCTGCTTATATCTACGTGTGTGTGTGTGTGTGTGTGTGTGTGTGTGTGTGTGTGTTCTGTGTGCAGTTTGCCTATCTGTATGTCTGTATCTGTGACTGTGTGTTTCCTATGTCTCTATGCTTTCTGTCTCTCTGTGTGTGCTGTGTGTGTCTGTGTGTATGCTGTCTATGTATGTGTGTATGTGTCTGTCTGCCTATGATGCGTGTATGCGTCGACTGTCTTGAGTATGTGTTTGTGTGTGTGCTGTCTGACTATGTGCGTGTCTGTGGAGACATCACACTGAGATGACAATGGTAACCCCGTGATGGCTTCCTTAAGGAGCCCTCAAAGCTCACTGTAGAGACTGTACACTTCTGTCTTACAGTGTGAGCCTCATGTGGCTGAGGTGCTATTTATCTTCATTGAATATGCAATCAATGCAAAAATGTTCTTGCTCTCCCAAACAACAGTAGAGATGTGTTAATAATAAAGCATAAAAAATTACAAATAATTCCATATTTTTCAAGTGTAAAAATATACTTTATTCAAAACCCAATCATTTTGGCTTAGGTGTCTCTCGTTCCAATGTTGTAGCTAGCCCAGACCACACTCTAATCAGAGAAAGTAGAAAGGGATGATTCCCAAGGTCCATCTCAAGACCTTGCACCTTCCAGGACTGTCAGGAGCTAAGATGCTGCCTTAGAATTTCTATTTGCTATGATGAAACACCACGACCAAAAAGGAAGTTGCGGAGGAAAGGGTTTATTCAGCTTAGACATCACAGTTCACCATCAAAGGAAGTGAAGTCAGGAACTCTAGCAGGGTGGGAATCTGGAGACAGGAGCTGATTCAGAGGCCATGGAGGAGTGCTGCTTACTGGCTTGCTCCATGTGGCTTTCTCAGCCTGCTTTCTGATAGAACACACCATCCACCAGCCTGGGGAGGGGGGAGGGTGGAACCACTCACAATGATCTAGGCCCTTGCACCAATCAATAATTAAGAAAATGCCCTACAGACTGTATAGAGCCCTATCTTTCAGAGGCATTTTCTTAATTAAGGTTTCCTCCTCTCAGATGGCTTTAGCCTATGTCAAGTTGGCATAAAACTATCCAGCACAGATTCCAAAATCTCAGAGAGAAGCATAGATTTCTGAGTGACTCCATACTCATGTGCAATGTTACCCCTGTGCATTTACGGAGGCTTAGGCAGAAGCTAGAAAACCAAAGGACTATCCCTACAAAGCAGAGAAAAGAGTTGAACCCTAAGACCAGAGAAGTGTGGTATGGGCTTTCCAGAGCAGCCAGGATCAAGGTGATATGGTTGCAGGAAAAGGTTACCTATGCAGGGACAAGGTTGACACCACAGAAGTGCTCCGTTTCCAGGTACTGGCTGGTCCTGGGCCATGACCAGCAGCTCGCCCATCCTGGGAAGAACATCTGGACAGCAGAATGGAAGCTTTGGTGGAAGCCAGGCCATAAGATAAAGTTCAGAAACCAGAGGGAAGCAGGCCCGTGGACATGACCCTGGAGCCCTGCTCTGAGAGTCAGGGGTCAGGGGTCAGCACCTCATCTCAGCAGGTTTGGAACACACACAAGTCAGCTTAGTCCGAGGCTGGATGGAAGTGACCTGCTCCTGTTGCTGTCTGTCTGAGGGAGACTGAGACTGAGCCATAGTCAACTTCAACTGGAGAAGTGTGTGTGACTGGACTCAAGAAAGAAAAAGAGGAGGGAAGAGAAAATATAGATATATTTGAAGAGAGAGTGGCCAGTTTGTATCCAAGTTTACAAGAACCATTAACGCATAAATGCAAGAAGCCCAACAAACTCCAAGAATGAGGCACTTAAAAAAAAAATAAAGCCACAATATTTAATGCTAAAAACTACCAGTAAAGGGAACTCTTAAAAGCAACTGGAGAACAAGGCCACACTGTGTCCATATGGCAGACTGAAGATGGGAGTACACAGAGCTATTGCTGAAGACAGCAGACCTCAGAAGAGAGACAAACCGTCAACCCAGAACTGCGAGTACCATGGAGGTTTTCCTGAAACGAGAGTACAATGCTCTCCAGGTGTACGAAAGCTTTTAATAAGATAACACATGGTGGGAAAGTAGAAATGAAAGCAGCGGATTGTTGGATTTGCGTCATATAGAAACTAAAATGCAAGAGAGCATTAGCACAGGCACCAACAGGAAAGAGACAAGAAAAAAACCCTGTCGCAAGAGGCTTTGGGCAAACTGGCAGACTGTCGTTTAAAGTAGACTGGTTTAAGTTGAAGGTGTACGGCGTCCCCACCTAAATAGCCACCCAAAGCTTAGAGCCAGGAAGCAAACAGAAAAGGAGGAGATGAAGTATAATTGTTCTCAATCCTAAAGAAATCAAGAAAGAGACGCTGGGGGGACCAGGGACAAATAGATACAAGTAGTTAACATGGTGGATTTAAACCCAACTTAATCAATGGTCACATTAAATGTACCAACCCGTATAACAGCGCCAAGCAGGTGCTCCAACTACGCTTTCACGACACGCACCTCAAGTACAAGGACAGGAACACACTCAAAGTGAGATGGATGGGGAAGTGGGTACCAAGCATCTCTGTTCCCGTTGCCGTGATAAAACACCCTGACAAAAGCGACTAAGGGAGAAAAGGTTTATTCAGACTCAGAATTCAAGGGTACAGTCCATCATGGTGAGGAATTCTGCTCTGCAGGAGCTCTAAGCAGTCAGTCACATGGTATCCCCAGTCAGGAAGAGGAGAGAAAGGAATGCTTGCTGCTTGCTGCTACTCAGCTCCTCATTTGTGCAATTCAAGATCCCAGCCAGGGAATGGCGCCGCCCACAGTGGGCATGTCTTCCCACCTCAGTTACCGTAATCTAGACGATCTCACAGACATTCCCTGGGGATTTTCTATCCCCTAGATGGTCCTATCCTCATAGATGGTCCAGGAAGTCAAGCTCCAGTACGTTCTAGATCCTGTCAAGTTGATAATTAACACTTAACTCTAACACCCAGTTAGCAGTAATAAAAAGCAGTGGTGATTTTATAATCATCAGTTGATGGCGGGCCTAAGAAATTATCAGTGGGAAAGTTACTCCCTAGTAACAAAGAGGCCGGTTCAACAAGAATACGTAACAATCATGTGCATTCATGTGCATCATAACAGACACTCAAAACGCAGGAAGTAAAATTGAACAGAACTATGAGAAGTGAGTAAATCCACAATCAGAACAGATTTCAGCCCCTCCTCTCAGTAACTGATGGGCTAAGAAGATAGGATTACCAAAGGTGTAAACAATTTGTCTAATGCTAGCAAAGGATTCAATATAATTAGCATTCATAGAACAACAACATGGAAAAAAAAAAAACACTCAAAGATGCACACAAAGGACACTGAGAAAGGAGCCCACATTCTGGACCATAACACATGCCTTGAATTAATATCATATAATTAACATATACAAAGTGCATTATTAATCACAACTGCATCAAGTTAAAAGTCAGTAACAGAAACCTCATAGTTGTACAGACAGATAGTTCCCAGTAGCGGACAGGTACAAGAAATAATAAAAGAAACTTAACAGACACGAGAAACACAAAGCAAAACCTGTGTAATAAAGCTAAATCAGTCTATGGTGGGGACTGGTCAGTTCTTGTTGTGGGTGTGGCCACTAGTAAGTCGGCCACGCCCCAGCAGATGCGCCCCCCCCACCCACCCATGTGCTTTTAGACAGCACTGTTAAATTCAGCAGGTTATGGAAAGAAAACGAAAAGGAAAAAGGAGGAAGAGAAAAAGGAGAAAAGGAGAAGAGGAGGAGGAAGAAGAAGAGCTGAAGGAAGCAGGGATGAGGGAAAGAAGAGTCAGGAAGCTGGGAGAACTTGGAGGGGGGATACAGAGATCTGGAAAGAGCTGGGCAGTGAATATGATCAAAATACTTTGTATACATGTATAACATCCTCAAAGAAATAAAACTATTTTATTTTTTAAAAATCTTAAATCTGTGGCCTCAACTTTCCACTTGATATTCCACTAAATATTCTATTTAAAGAGAACATTAAATACAACCAAGCAGAAGAAATAATAAAGAGCAGATCGATTTTCAAATAATAAGAGGTTTTTAAAAAAAAATTCATGCAAATCAGTGCCTCTGTTATGGCTGAGCGGGAAACAAATGGCAGTAGCAGAAGGAGAAGCCAGCGATATCCAAAATAAGAGACACACAATAGCTAAGCTTCTACAGATGTAGAGAGTCTAATTAGGAAGAGCCCGAAAGGAACACGGGCAGTTCTGAGATTTTACATCCTTTTGTGACTTGTGTCACCGACTTAAAGATACTGGCAAAAAGATATCCAAGGTTCCTGACACGAAGGTGAAGAATTAAAACTGGAAGATACCAGGTGTAGCGGTACGCTACGATCTTACCCTCCATTTAGGGAAGGAGAGAGGAAAGATAGAAATCTTCACCGCTTTTACAAGCATCCTTAATATGGAAAGAGAGGTAGAAATCTCCACAGCCTCTTTTTAAGGCTGTCCTAAGCTCGAACCTCTCCAGCCTTTGTTCTCTCAGGAATTACCTCACTAACAAACAACAGCAACCCAACCCACCACCAACCAATACCCACACTGACTTTCAGGGCTTCAGATGCTTTTATGCCCTAAGCCAAAAGTTCCAGTAAACCCGTGCAGCATGTAATCCCAAAGACAAGCTACACCTGCCAGAACGACTGCACCCAACCTCGTTACAGCCACCTGCATCAAGCATTCCAATCCCAACTCGCAAACAGCTCTACCACATCGCGGGCGGGTACACGAACCTCTACTGACTAGTCAGTTAAACCAAAAAGCTTTTCTTAACGTAAGAATTCCAAGCGTCCCTCTGTAACCAGGAACTGCGGTGATGACTGGTAGTTAACAGCACCGGCTGCTCTTGCAGAGGACCCAGGTTCAATTCACGGCACCCACGTGGCTGCTCACAACCATCTGTCATTCAAGCTCCAAGAGATCCAGTGCTATCCTGTGGTTTGCTCCCGCACCTGCACACGCGCAGTGCACAAACATACCCCCAGACAGACAAAATACTCAGATACATATACATAGATATTGTTTTAAACTGAAAAATATCAGCTCGAACTTGAAGGGATATGAAAAGAAATGAAAGACATAAAAGCAGAAATTAAATTAAAGAAAAACCATACAGTAAATAAAAGCAACAAACTGTTGGGTGGTTCTTCAGAAAAGCTAATGAAAACGAAAAGCCCCCAGTAAGGTTTTAAAATACAAAGATGGCAAAGACTAAAATGTCGGCGACAAACCCAGTTGTCTAAGGATCAGTAGACACTCAGCTATTACCTCTAATTTCCATACTAGGTGAAAGTGAGAAAATTTGGAAAGTTTTAATAGCTATATATCTAAAGAACTGAATAAAAATTTTGCTTACAAAGAAACTTCCCAAGTCCGTAGTCCTTACTAAATAAGAAAGAAACAAAATCACTTTTGGGCGTACCTGCAAGGTATAGAAAGAGATCAAAATGACTGTACTGGCCAGACCTGACCAGTACAATAAAAGAAAGAAAAAATTCTCTAAGCCCCCTCCTTTAGGAGCATACATTAAAAAAAAAAAAAAAAAAAACCAGAAACAGACTATTAACAGATCAAACCCAGGTGTGTAGAATCTGACGGTCCCCATAACCACGGTAAGTCTTTCCAGAATGCAAGGAGGATCAATCGTCACAGCTGCACACACTAATAGTAACGAGAGATGATGTCATTTTTCTCAGGAGATACAGAGCAGCTGTCCCGTAAATCTAACACCCAGTCATTGTGAAACCTATGAGCAAACCCAGAATGCGGAAGAAATGCCTTGCTATATGGCCACACTGTACAGGCTGCTACAAACCCAGTATCAAAGATCATCATCAGTGGTCCAGTACTGAAGCCCTTCCTCCTGAGAGTCGGAGAGCTGTCTGTCGTCGCCGTCTCTGTGTCAGACACACACCGGCAGCTCCACGCAGTCTAAAGGAACAGAAGGAAGAAGTGTCTAGGAGCAGAAAACGTAAAGGCGGGATATGAAACGTTTGACACACGTGACACCACTGCACATGTAGAACGGGAAGGAATTTGCAGAAAAATTACGAAGCCTGTCAGACAATTCGTCAGATAATTGAGCACATGGCAAACCTACAGAACAGATTTTCTATATGCCACCCGGAAGCAACTAGAAGATAAAACAATAAAACGAGACCAGAGTAACACAGAAAAACGTAAAATGTCTAATTACAAATGTCCGAGGCATGTACACACACAGACTACAGAAACACAGCTAAGCTAACTTGAGTCCGTACTTGGCACTTGGATTTTTTTATAATACTTTTATTGGTAATTTGAGTTTCATACAATGGATCTCGATAACACTCTCTTCCCACTCCTCCCTGTTCCACCCTCCAGTGCCCTCGAGGAAAAATAAATAAATAAATAAATAAGAAATTAAATAGAGCTTCTGTGGCAAGAGCATGGTTTGCAGGCATGACCGTGGTCTTTGGAGGCAGAAGGCTGCTCTGATAGCGGACATTCACCTGGTCCACGCTAGCCTGAGACGAAGCATGATAAAATTTGACCTGAAGCTGGGCCTCACCGCCCAAACCCAGATGCTGAGCAGGCTCCCTGGTATCCTGCAAGCAATGGGGCATCCCACAGGCCCCAACATCCCACAGGGACAGGCTTCTAAGAGATAACAACCAAACGTGACAAAATAAAATATAAGATAGATCAAAAACTATCATCTATAGATGTTGGACGCTGTAACCCAGCAGGAGGAAGAGAGTCCCAGGAGCAGGCACGGGAGTCAGAGACCGACTCGTTCTCGCACCCAGGAGTTCCATAAAAATACTAAGCTAATGCCTATAATATATGCACAGAGGACCTGGTGCAGACCCATGGAGGCCCTGTGTCAGCTGCTTCAGTCTCTGTGAGTTCACATCTGCCTTGCTTAGTTGAGTCAGAGGGCCTTCTTTTCCTGGGGTCCTCCATCCCCTGTGGCTCTTCAGTCTTCCTACTTCCTCTCCTGCAGGAGCTCTAAGAGGAGGGAGTTGATGGAGACCTCCCACTCAGACTCTCTCTCTACATCATGTCTGGCTGTAGGGTCTCTGCATCTGTTCCCATCTGTCGCTGGAGGAAGCCTCTCTGATAACCTATAAGGCACTGATCTATGAGTATCGTAAAACCCCAACTTTCTCATCGGTAGAAGGAACACGCAGTTTCTCTCAAGGTTATTTGGCTCACTTGTTTCTCCTTTCTAGTCAATTGTGGCTTTTTGGTTGTGTTGTTGTTTTGCTTTAGCTATAGATACACAAAATAATGTTAAGTATTTTCCGGTTCCGTATTAGAGGGGAGAAAAACATACTTAATAAGGAAAAATAACACAATACAGCCACGTACCGAGCTCCTAGCTATGGTCAGGATCAGTTAAAGAGCACTCATCTATCTGCCTGCTGGGTTTGGAAGGGAAAGAAAATAACCAAAGAATCAAAGCTGAAGACAACAAAAAGAGCCAAAAAAAAAAAAAATTTATCCTGTAGACTCTGTACAGCTCGCAGACAGGACATTCTGATGCATGCTGGCTCCATGGGGAGCAAAGCCAGGCTCCAGGAACACACACAGGTAGGACATCAGAAGGGAAGGGCATCTTCTCTCTGAATTAGAATCAACCCTTTCCTCGTTACCCACAGGACCATCTAGTTCATGATTCGGGCTTTGAAGAACACATCCGCTTTATGCCCATTAGAACTTTGCAGGGTTCAGTTTACTTTCATTTCCATAATGTAAAAAAAAAAAAAAAAAAAAACTCAACACCCATTCAGGAAAAGAAAGCCTAATAAGAACTTGGCTTAAGAAAATACATTCTAGGCGCGGGCAAATTGTACACAAAACAAATCAAATTTCTGATGCTTTCTCTTGGCAAGCAAACCTATCATGTGTTCTGTACCTAGTGGCTGTTCAAACAGAGTCAGGGCAGTGGCATTATGTGGAACTTACACGAGAGAATTCCATAATATGTTTAAAAAAATAAGATAAAATATTCAAGGGACTAATAGCCCAACTTAAGTTCGTAAGACAAAGTTAAGAGGCGAGGAAAGGAATGAGTCCAGGTGAAAACTGCAAAGTACAATTTTGGTGGAGGAGTTGGGAGCGGAAGTGGCCTTTAAAGAACAGAATCTACACAGGTTACCCCTATCTGGAACTTTCTAGAACTTTCCAGACACAGTCTGGAGAAGGTGGAGGCTGGTGACATCATAAGCAAACCCTCGGAGGCCCGGAAGGGCGATGACCTTTTACCCCAGCTCCAGGGAGGAGACTGAGCGTGTTCATCAGGTCTGTTCCGGAGAATCTGGAAACCCGAGTCTAAGGGCGCATCAGGCAGGGCGAGCTAGCTTACGCGTATGAGCATGGTTCAGGCCTAGCACGGTGAGCAGCCCGAAGCCCTTTTCGTACGCGGCCCCGAGAGCGTAGATGACACTAAAGGGAAGCTTCGCTGAGGTTTGTTCGTTTTCAATGCCTTGAATGATGAACTTTGTGGTTGCTGTTTACTTTTGATTTTGTGCTTTAATGACAAGATTTCTCCCTTCCCTCTCCCCGCTCCAAGCTCTCTCATATACTACTTCCTGCTCTCTTTCAAATCCGTGGCCCTTTCCTACTGAATTTTAACCCCAGGAAGTTCTTCCCCAAGCCTAGCTAAGAATAAAATCTCCCTATTCATTTTCCATTAAACCAGCATGATTGTCCTTAAAGCGAGTACTACTTTTGACGTGGAATCAGAGGTTAGAAGCTGGGTGTGTGTTTTCATCTACGAGATGGTGATTTGGATAGGTGTTTTAATTTCCAAGGTCAGGGTCAGAAAGCAGGCTATAGCAATATACTGTTATGGCAACCAGTCAAGCTGCCTACTTCAGTCCAAAAATAAAATCAATAGTTCACTGGGGGGGAAAAAAATGTTTCCTCAACTACATTTAAAATAAGCTCCGAATTATTTGTGATGAGTAGACATTTTCCCGTAAAGAAATTATTCTTTAAACAAAAGCAATGGTCAAGGGCGGAGAAATGGTCTAGCAGTTAAGAGCATTGTTCCTGAAGCTAGCCAGAGTTCTGTAACCAGCACTGGGATCAGGTGGTTCACAACCACCCACAACTTCAGCTCCAGGGGATCCAGTGCTTTCTTCTGGCTTCTGCGGGCAACTGCAAGCACACATAAGCACACTCAAAGCACACATAGCCCCATGCAGACACAAACTCATACACATAATTAAACATAAAATTAAAAAAAAAAAAACCAAGAGAGATCTGTTTGTGCGTAAGCATGTGTGTGTGTATGGTATGTGTATGGCTCTGTGTGTGTGTGTATGTGTGTATGTATCTGTGTGGTATGTGTGTGTGTGTGTGTGTGTGTGTGTGTGTGTGTGTTACTTTCCTAAATGGAGGTAAGGAAATAGACTCTTCCTATGACAACAGAGTCAAAACAACCCATCAAATTGTCATTCTGGTCTACAGCAAAGACAAGTGACTAGGAAAAGCTCAAGCAACTATGTCTAAGACTAAATATTTAAGCCAGGCGGTGGCGGCACACACCTTTAATCCCAGCAGAGGCAGGCGGATCTCTGTGAGTTCGAGGCCAGCCTGGTCTACAGAGTGAGTTCCAGTACAGCCAGGGTTATGACAGAGAGACCCTGTCTCAATCAATCAATCAATCAATCAATAAATAAATAAATAAATTTACCAATTAATTATGAAAAATTACAAAACCTTTTATAAAAAGTATTAAGACAGCTATTCCCCCACACTCAACAAGTGGCTATTTTGTCACACAAAACTGAGTTTGATTAAAATTCTGGGACATATTTCTCACAAACACCTGTTCATTTCTGCCCAGGCCTCCTAGGTCCTTAGAAACTGATTTCCAGTTCGTAAAAAAAAAAAAAAAAAAAAAAAAAAAAAAGTTCAGCAAAACAGCCAGATGAAAAGCTCGGGGATGAATTTTCATTTCCTTAAAGTGCTTCAGAAACGGTTTTACAGAAAGCTGCCACGTTAAAGAACCTCCTCCTCGGAGCGCTCACTGGCGGAAGAGAATTACGCCAGTGCACAGTGGAGGAAGCATTAACGTGACTCCGACTTTCTGTACCTTAAGCCAAACACCAAATTCCGTCAGTTGCTTTGCTGTGCCTCAGAGTCAACTTAGGAAAGTCACAGTGGTCGTCTTGGGCTAGTAATGACGTCACGGTGTGACCTCCACTGAAGAAGGTAAACCCTGTGTCATGAACCCAAAGAACTGGCGTCAGGCACCAAGCTACTTAGACGATGTTGAGGGAGGAAGCCGAGAACCAAGCTGAAACTCTCTAGATACGCATACAGCATGGGGTCGTAAGTAACACACCAGAAAACCCAAGGGAGAGGGAGAGAAGAAGGAGACTGTGGTAGGTGGGTTCCAGTGGCTGAATAATTTTGATTAGCATCTTTAAGTGCAATTAATTCATAGGGAAATAACAAGCAAATTCTAGAAGAAAAGAGATTTGTCTCTAGAATTTCATAGTCAAGTTGGTACGCAGCTGTTCCGACAACAGTAAGCAACTTCAAAATTTGAGGAAGCCGGCCAGGAGGCGGTGGCGCACGCCTTTAATCCCAGCACTCGGGAGGCAGAGGCAGGCGGATCTCTGTGAGTTCGAGGCCAGCCTGGTCTACAGAGCGAGTTCCAGGACAGCCTGTCTCGAAACGCTTTAAAAAATAATGAGAAAGCCTAGCTCTTGCTTATCCCAGAATCGTTGATGAAAAAAATTATCCTCAGGGATAAAATCCAACCAATAGTCCATGTCCCAAGCTTGGTTTCCCCATTAAGAGATCGGAATTCCTAACGGTTAAGGGAAGTGAGGAGAAGCTAGGTTGGATGGAGAAAGATGCTGACGCACAGTGTAGACAATGAACTAGAAACTCATACCTGTGCACGGAGCATCCTTGGGGCAGCAGCTGTTCATCAGAGTGATCACACGGGGTCCAAATGGCCACTCACGTGCCATCACACAATCCCCAAGAAAGCTGATGGAAAAGCTTTAATGCCAACTGGTGGGGCCATTTGGTCCATGTTGCTTTTCTTTGGCAGTGAATGGTCTCTGGCGGCCTTTAACATCACACACACACACACACACACACACACACACGGCCTTCCTGTTTATCTACTGGCCTACAGAAAAGACTTGATTTTAAAGTAGTTGTGGGAGGTTTTTTTTTTATGTTATATTCTTAGTTCATAAAATAGTCCTTGATAGATTCCTATATTATACACCGTACATTAAAAAAAAAAAGTCTGATCTGACGACATTGATTACAATTAGGAATGAAAAACATGTGTACAAAATCAACACAATCGAAGCGCCTTGAAAGCGTTTGAATTCTCTGGGGCCACTCTGTAGCCAAGGAGTGGGTCTGCACAAACACTGCTGGAGAAAAGCACAGAGAAAATTGCACAGAGACTAGCACTTACATAAATAACAAAGTATGATCTTTGAGTCATTGCCTTCAATTAGATGATAAGCTTCCTAAAGGTAGGGCTATTTATTATTTATTTGACACTTCTACAGATCTAAACATAGGAAAATACTCATTAAACATTTATTGAGTCAAACCAATTGCATTCACGAGGCCGATGAAAATCACATCATTTTAATATCTACATGAATGCAGCTGGAATTTATAAATACCTTAAATTTTCAAAGCTCTCCAGTTGTGATGAGGAAGGCTCATAAATTTCCCGCTACATAAACCTCAAGGATAATTTTTACAATGGCGACATTTTTCACCGATGTTCTCAGAATACTGAAGAAAGCTATTTAAGTTCTATCAGGTTAATTACCACACAGCTCAGAAAGTTCCCAGAGCTCAAAGAATGTAAAGCTCAAACCCTCACACACAGCAGCTCTCCAGACATCATCATCATCATCATCATCATCATCAACATAATTAGATATGTCTGTTTCATCTATAACTCTCTTCAGAGAGCAGAAGTTGCTTTTAAAATGATTTTGTTCCACGCATCTAAACCACGAGCAAAATGGGACTATCTTCATGGTCATTTCCATTCTGTCTTACTCTCCTGCGTCTTCTACAATGCACCTCTTGGTGAAGCGAGAACATTTTCTGGTTTTCCAGAGGTTCAGAATGACTCCATTTTTAAAATAACTAAAATAATTTCGAGTACCTAACCAGTGATATGTTTTTTTTTTTTAAATATCCTCAAGGATGAAATAGTTAGATGTCTGAACTCTGCATGTCGATGTGAGGTCACGTCTCCCAGTTTCGCAGTCACCTCTCCGCATAAACCATCACGTCACAGTGTAACTGTGGAGAACGTTGATAGCAGGCCAGCAAAGTGTTGTGTCAGCGTCTCTATGCATCATTCACATTGGCATCCGTTAGAGAATCGCATCGAAATCTTACCGCTAGAGCCTTAAACTCGATGGGTCACCAGCATCAGTGCTTTTAGAACACGTGGTCCTAGGAGTAAGCAGTAAATAGGTCCTGGTGGTTTTGAAGCTCCATTTGTTTCAAGATTATTTTGGACGTCTCTTAAATAAATAAATAAATAAATAAATAAATAAATAAATAAATAAAAAATGGAGAGTTATCGTTCTGATTTTGTCAAAAGTCTTTCTTTACGGGTATCCTTAGTTCCTTTCTGCACTTGGAAGTCTTTTAGTGTGTTACTGGTTTTTTTTGCTGTTGTTGTTTTGTTTTTTCTGTTTTTCTTGTTTGTTTTTATTCTAAATATACAATGTTAGTTCTTACCTGTGTTTATGTCCATGCGTTTAATACTTGGCATGTCAATTTTCAGATGTTTGACAATAAAAATCTCTTTCCTGAATTTGGACATATGGACCGCACCACAGTTGGCCTGTTAGAGATACAAAGCCGGGCCGTGTGTCACCAGGGGATGGCAGATCTCTGGGGAAAGCCGTAGCAGTAAGAACTAGCATCATAAGTAACCCGGTTTGCAATCCCCTTGTCAACCCAGAAAAGCAAACAATATTTCCATATTCATATCACTGTTTTTTTCGAGGGAGGGCGTCAAGACAGGGTTTCTCTGTTGTAACTCTGTCTGTCCTGGAACTCACTCTGTAGACCACACTGGCCTCAAACTCACAGAGTTTCACCTGCCTCTGCCTCCTGAGTGCTGGGATTAAAGGCTCCTTACACCACCGCCAGGCTCATATCACATTTTAAAAGAAAAACAAGTTTTGAGCCTTGGAGATTATGGGCCGGGGTGGGGCACTAGGACATGCCCGGTTCCTTTTCGTGTTTGCTCAGTTAACCTGATGATATCAATCAATATTAAAAGATCCAAAGAAGTCTGCTTCAGAAAGCGGATTTTCAGAAAACTTGGCCAGGCTAAACCTCATCTACACAGCAACCAGGGGCCCGGAGCAATGGCAATGCCCCACCTCCAAGCCCCGCCCCGCCCCGCCCCGCCCCGCCCAGTCCCGCCCCGCCCAGTCCCGCCCCGCCCAGCCCGACTCAGCCATTAGAACCTACAGCAGTCCCAGAACTCAGGCAGCCAAAGCCAGGGTTTCTGAGTCCTGTCTCATTCCATTTTTCTTCTCTTCTTCTCCTTCTCGGAGACCCAACACGGTGAAGAGAGGAAAAGAATGGCAGCGTATCTCTAGGGTCAAGCTTTTGACTGGCCATAGCTCTGAAATGTGGTTACATATGAGCAAATAAATAAACGTATTAAAGAATAGCAGGAGCTCTGTCTGTATGGTGAAAGGAGTCCTAATTGTGGGCGAAGAGACTGGAATAAACCCTGGCGTGTTGGAGGCGTTAGTAACAGACTAATAAGTTCTTAAGAATGTAAGTCCAGAGATAGTAGATTCACGGCATATGCATAGGTAGATATTAGATAGGTGGTAGATAGACAGTAGTTGGTAGATAGATGACAAATAGGTAGGTAGATGATAGGTAGGTAGATAAACAGCTCTAAGATAGATAGATAGATAAGATAGATAGATAGATAGATAGATAGATAGAAGAATGTACTGGAATTTCTTTCCAGCTTTGTCTTCTGAGAAAGCACGGAAGAATAATACTTCAGTACAACAGCATGCTTAAGGATCTAGCTTTACTGGGAATCCCTGATGCTCCGAGTCACCACAGTACAGCACCGCCTATTCAACTAATGACTGTAATTGTCGATGTCTCTTCCAAACTCTGGCTCAAGACAATTCTCCAAAGAAGACACAAATGGTCTACAGATACACGAGAAAATGATGGGTGACGACCCATCATGAAGAAAACACAAAGCTGAGCTACAGCAGGGTATCACTTCACACATGCCAGGATGGCTTTTTTTTTTTTTTTAAGCAAAGACAAAGACAGCGCGTGTTGGAAAGGATGTGGAGAAACTGGAGACCTCGCACATTGACGGTGGGAATGGAAAATGGTCCAGCTGCCACGGGAAGCGATGTGGAGGTCCCTGAAAGTATAAACATAGAGCTGCCAATCACCCAGCATCGGACTTGTGGTATTTATCCAAAATAAGAGGATCCACGTCTCAAATTCATGTTATTAGCGCCCAAGAGTTATCAGCACTCTGGACACAACCCACAATAGCTAAGATAGGGTGACAGCTAACTGCTCACCAACAGGTGGATGAAGAAAATGCTGTAGGTGTACACAGCGGCATACTATTTGGTCTTTAAAAAGAAAAAAACATTCTACGTAATAGATGAACCTTGAAGACGTTGTGCGAAGCATAAAGCCCGAAAGCCCACCCTCCAGCCACCTACTTCCTCCAGAGATGCTTCGCCTTCTGAAGGTCTCCCAAGCTTCTTAAACAGCACCGTAAGATGAGCACAAAGTGATCAAACACATGATGATCAGCATCATGGGGACACGGGGCAGTTGAGGTCAACCACTGAGAGGACAGGGTGGTGAATCCTAGCCTCAAAGGCATGATGGTACCATTTCCTCCCCTAGAAGAGGATGTCAAAGTCCAACTCAGTGCTACAAACTTCCTGACACCTCTCTCTCACCCTGCGGGTACCACGGAGATTCTCAATACTGACCTAATCTCATATTTGACCTTCTGATTTTTCCCATGTTTTAAGAGAAAAACAGTAACTGCCCCTGAAAATACGGATTGTTTTAAGATGAGTCAAACTTAGAAATTAAATGTATTTTCAGAGCGAAGTTAGTTTTAATTAGTGCTTAAGAAGTGGAACATTTTGCTTTCACCTCAATTTGATTTTATTTTGACTTTTTTTTTTTCCTGAAAAAAAAAAAATCTCCTTTACTTTGGCAAAAAAAGGAGGAAGGAATCCCAGAGTGTGTGTCCACATGTCCCAAATACCTACACAGGGCTGTTCAATACAGCACTGTTCACAGTCGCTCACATATGGAACCAACTCAGATGCTCAACAGGAGAAGAGATAAACTAAGTTGTGTATTCACATGGAATTTCATTTATCCACAAGGGAAAATGGGTTACATCATTTGAAGAAAGATGGATGGACTAGAGATGGACTTAGTATTGCCAAATATAAGGGGGCTAAGCCAGACTCATAAATATAAGTACGGTTTTTCTTTATGGGTCCTAGATATTACATTGATGCACAAATTATATATGGATGGATGACATAAAAGGAGGAGTGAAACTCTCTCAGGGAATGAAGATGACCAGGGGTATGGTCCAAGTACCTAATAATACCTATATGAAATGGCTTTATGAAGTGCATTGCTATGTGCAATGCAAATACGTGTTGTGGAAGTTTATTTTTCGTTGTGTTTAAAATAATTATTTTTATGCACTGTTGTGAGAGGGGCTGTCTAGGGTATTTTGTATTGTTTGCAAGTGTTGGGTATATGTGTGTGGATGTTGATTGGTAATGATCTGCATATGCTATCGGTAGAACACCCAAGGAGTTCTGAATCAATAAAACACCTGAGCTGAGACGCTCGGGGTTCCACTGTGAGTCTGGTGCTGGCCATGATCGTGGTTCCCTCTGCTGAGGTCTGGCAGGGTATACACTTATGAAAAATGCCTCCTTGTCTTCCATCCTGAGCTACCACAGCCACATACAAAAAAAGAAAGAAAAAAAGTACAGGAAAGAAAAGCTATTGGTGGCTTGCCAGAAGTGAACTCTGAATGCAACAGCACTGACATGCTAGGCAAGATGTGCCTACTTGTGTACTTGTGGTATGGAGGGATTATATTTGAGGTCTGCTTTATAGGAGGGAATTCATACCTGGTCCTGTAAACATGATCTAAACTCATGGTTTGGAAGGTCACAGGCCCAGAGAGGGAGGAGGAAGCTATTTCTGTTTATGGGCCAAATGGACATGTTGTCAAACTGTCTTCTAGGGATTCATGCTTACATTCATAGATCAGTGCAGTTCTCTGGTTCAATGCTACTCTCAACATGCACACGCACACACACACACACACACACACACACACACACACGAATAACAATGATAAAGATTTAAAGGCAAAAAAGGATAAAAGGAAAGGTATAAAAAAATAAAATAAACAAATAAAAAAACAAAATAAGAGCAAAAAAAATTTATTCACCAATAAAACATTTTTTTGTGTGAGGGCAATCTTTTGCTATCTCACAATGGTATAAACATCTAGTGGAACCTGGCTTCTAGATTGGGTTAGTTTGACTTCCTTGACATCGAGGCATTTCATAATAATGAACCTCTTCAGATTTTGAAGCCATAAAGTGCCTCATAATACAAAGGTGCTGATTAACTGGGTTCCGGATGAAGGTGCCTCTAGAGGCACAAGTCAGTGGTAGAGCATGTGCTGACCTTGAATTTATTCCCTATCGTTGCCCAGTGATAAAATATTATAAAATATTATAAAAACAAACTTCCAAAATAAAAACCCAAAGAATACTGGTTAGGTTTTGTGGTTAAGTGGTTGTAATTGTTAAAGAACCTGGCTACAATAAAAATTGCCAAATTCGCAGGACAATATTGAAAAATAATACCATGTGTAAGCACATATCCGAGTCTCTCTTTTCTGTATTTTTAAATCTACCTTCTGAATTATTTATTGACACAAAGATCTGTCAGTGGGAGCTAAAAGAAAACATATTTAAATTTAGACAGTGTGTCTCGATTCCCCAGGAAAGCAGTGAACTAGCATTTTAATTACTAACAAATTTAATTATTCAAACCAGGTGTGAACCATCAAAAAAAAGTTAACCAGCACCTACCTCTACTTAAGCAAGTATTTACATTTGTATGGTATTTTTAATTAAAAAAAAATTATTATGTGTGTGGTGTCTATGTGTGTGAAGTGTGTGTGTGTGTGAGAGAGAGAGAGAGAGAGAGAGGGAAAGAGAGACAGAGAGAGAGAGACAGAGAGAGAAAGAGAGACAGAGAGAAAGACACAGAGAGAGAGAGACAGAGAAAGAGAAACAGAGAGAGAAAGAGAGACAGAGAGAGAGAGACAGAGAGAAAGACAGAGAGAGAAAGAGAGAGAGAGAAAGAGAGAGAGAGACAGAGAGAGAAAGAGAGACAGAGACAGAGAGACAGAGAGAAAGACAGAGAGAGAAAGAGAGACAGAGACAGAGAGACAGAGAGAAAGACAGAGAGAGAAGAGAGAGAGAGAAAGAGAGAGAGAGACAGAGAGAGAAAGAGAGACAGAGACAGAGAGACAGAGAGAAAGACAGAGAGAGAAAGAGAGACAGAGACAGAGAGACAGAGAGAAAGACAGAGAGAGAAAGAGAGAGAGAGAAAGAGAGAGAGAGACAGAGAGAGAAAGAGAGACAGAGACAGAGAGACAGAGAGAAAGACAGAGAGAGAAAGAGAGAGGGAAAGAGAGAGAGACAGAGAGAAAGAGAGACAGAGAGAGTGAAAGAGAGAGAAAGACAGAGAGAGAAAGACAGAGAGAGAGACAGAGAAAGAGAGAGACAGAGAGAGAGAGGAAGAGAGACAGAGAGAGAGGGAAAGAGAGACAGAGAGAGGGAGAGGGAGAGGACAATTTTCAGGGGTCATTTCTGCCTACCATGTGTTCTGGGGTTGACTCAGGTTGTGCACGGCAAGAGCTTTTACCCACTGAGACTTCTCTTCAGGCTCATTTGTATGAAATCTTGATAACCATCCGTTTCTAATACAAAATGCAGGCTCAGGAAGCTGTCAGATTTATACTGCAGTTGGGTTATTTTGTTTCAACAACAAATTCCTAGCCTATCAAAGCTACCAACATTTGACTATAAGTCAGTATGTCTTACCACAGGGGTTCTCCACATACCCAAGGCCCCTCCCCAACTTCCCCTCCATTGTAAGGATTAGCCCACATGACATTTTTGAGCAAAAAAGTATAATGAGATGAATAGTTTTCTTACTGGAAATATGTATGTTATATAAACAGTTATTGGAACCATATAATCTATATCGATATCCACCAGGCCTGTTACTCTTCAAATTTAATGAAACTGTCCATTCCGTGCAGCTGGCTTGGACTTAACAAGGCTCTGTTAATGCTCAGAATAATAAGGCCAGGCTCGCAAAGACACATGGCAACTGCCAAGATCATAATTACTTTTCTATTGATTTAAATCTAGTAAAATATTAACGTTTCTTATCTCTTGGAGAATGGTTTGAAAATATGCTATTGAAGTCGTGAGTTAGGAAAAGCAACTTTTTTTTTTTTTTTTAAATCTACATTTGGGCCAAATATCCACCATAAAAAAACATTGTAGTGGATGTTTCCAGAGTCTTTATGAAAATAGAGCCGCTCTCGAATTTATATTTTGATTCTGTTTCTGCTTTCACTAAGACTGATTTATCTATATGCTGTCCAGTTAGTTAAACATGTCATTAGAAGTAATATATATCATTGGAAAATAATGTGATCTCTGTAAACAATTTACGAACACGTCCCAAAGATAAGTAATAAGTGTACTTTATTCCAGTGTTTTCGGTTTTGATTGATTAGCTTGCCAGTTCTAAAATATCCCAGCCATTTTGAAAAGCATGCTGTCATTCTGACCCATTTAACTTTTGCTTCATTCAAAGCAAGCACCCTACCCACTTTCCTGTGTTTCAAGATAAAATTTACAATGACTACATATCTCCAAAGAAAGATTAAATTACCTACAGTCATTTCTAACCGAGAGAGAAATGCGCAGACTCACATGAAACCTACCATCCTGAGTTTTGACAGCATAGAATTTTCCAGTTCAGGGAATGCAGAATCTGAGACACCTTCATCAAAACTGGGATAAGCACGGAAGGCAGCTGCAGCCTGAACCAGCGGTACACTAGAGTGCCCTCCTGTGGAGGTTTGCTTAAAGCTTCCTTCGCCTGCCCTGAAGGATTTTTCCACACGCAGTGGCGAAAAATCAAGGCATTCCGAATTACAGGAATTCTATTCCGTTGAGTCAGTTCTTCGATTTGTAACTAGACATTAAACTGCTTTCCAAGTCAAAAAGGCATTTACAGCTCACAGGATTTGCAGATCAGCATACGCGAAAGGGAGACCAGCTTTTCATCTTTATGTCTTAATCATTCCATTGAAGTAGCTTTTCCCTTGCTTTTAACTTAAATAATTCAATACAAAAAAAAGAGAAAAGAGAAAACCCAAGACCCTGAGGTAGGAAGATAAATTTCTTCAGTAAAGACATTTTTCAGATTTGTTCAATGAAAAAAAAAAAACGTTTTCATGTTAGAAACGTAAAGTCTATTGATTCGTAATGAAAACAACCACAACACAAAAGCAATGAAGCTTAATTTAATTAGCCTACGTACTCATTTATGTTCATTAAGTATCTCCAAAAGGTGGTTCTTTCAAACCATTAAATTGTTAGCCCCGCTTGAAGAGTTAACTTTCCACCCATGATAAATCAATATCATTTATTAGATGTTTGTCACAAAGTAATTGGTATATATTTTTTCTTCCAGTACTGACCCACCTTTTATGCTCAGATTTCTGGGTATGGAAGTGTGGGCCATGTCATATGAGACAGATACACAGATGCACAGACACACACTCACAGAGACCCCCCAAGGGAAGAGTCCCTCTTGATGCAAATCACTAAGTAGATTTCAATATAGGCGAACCCCTCTCATTGGTAGGCTCCGGCGCCCTACATTTGCTGTTGTGTATTCTATCTTCCTGCCCCAGCTCCCGGCTTCCCCCATGCAACCTTTGTGAATTCATTAACGCTGAAGACCCCTACTAGCTACTCAAAACTCAGAGCCTGCCCTTCTCACCCAGTGGGAAATTAAATAGGTGTTAAGAACCACTAGATCCTAATGAAGACTCTCTTCAAGAAAGGGGGGCGCGGTGACTAAGGGAGCTCAGAGGAAAACAAGGAGCTATCAGCAGCATTTGACTTAAAAAATACAGTGGATTTTTTTTTTTTTTGTCTCTTCATGAAAATCTCTTTAAAATCTGTCTCCGGCAAATGGAAACGGGAAAGCTCTGGATTTTCAAAGCCTAAATGTCTGTAATTACAGACTATTAAGGAACTGCGGAGCTCATAACCTGAGAAGCGAGCGCAGGCTCTGTCTGAAGCCCTAGCCACCACGATCAAGAGATTATGAGTAAGCACATCCACACGAGAACTGGAGGACAAAAAAAAAAATTTTCAAAACAGAAATAGCATGAGAAACTATGGGGGGGTAGGGTGTCAGCTTCCTTTAGTAAAAAAAAAAAAAAAAAAAAAAAAGGCTTAATTAGTAAGAGCAGATTAGATTAAAAGCGTAATTGAGAAATTCAAAAATTCTAAAACTCTTGGGAAAGAAGGTTAGGAGGCAGTGGGTGGGGTTGGACATGAGGGAAGAGGTTCGTTCAGTGGACAGTACACAGTTGTATGAAGATGTTGTATAACAGAACACTGTATATATTGAATATATATGATAAAAAAATAAATAAATAATGACGAAACTTAGGTAAATGAAGTAATTTTAGTGCTGGGCATCTTTTGTCTTCTTGGTTAGAAAAAACAAAGTTCTAGAAAATGAAATTTACCGAGACCAGGAATATATGAAGTCCCACCAGAAAGCAAGCGTGATACCCAAGGTACTTAACAGACTCAGATCAGTAAGATAAGGTTGGGTCGCAGCTAGATGATGCCCCTCAGATGGATTCAGGATGAGCTTCACGGCATCCTATACTAGAGGGCATGGCCTCTCCAGAAAGCTAAGTAGCATCAGAGAGACGGCGAACTTCCTAGACCCCAAGATAATAAAGCAATCTTCCGTCAGTTGGTTTGGACGTCACAGAAGTGAAATTATCTAAGATTGGGAAATCTGAAGAGCAGATTAGCGAATGAGAAAACACGAAGGAGGGGAGACAGGTCTTGGGGATGCAGAGCTCGGACTTGACTCCCGAAGCGCTTTCCATGAACAGACCTGAAGTTTTGTGGTTTGAGGTCCTACCAGGGGGGTCCCTGTGCCATCTGCGAAACCTGGTCATTGGTGCCATGAGTCACATGTTGCATATTGAAAAAGAAAGTAGTGATCATGTCACAAAACTTATAGTAGGCAGTAGCTAGCTTAGCATCTTTAGCTTCTAGACAAAAAAAAAAAAAAAGTCAATTAACTGTATTTAAATTGTAATTTGCTGGAACTGCATGTGATTGGCTAAAATAAGTCTTTCTACCACCCCCATCTCCAGTGATACAGGAATATGGGGGCTATGGTTTAGTGTTTCACAATTGGGGGCACAGAGGACAATATCTGGTGGTCTGGTGGTCGAGTCTAGGTGTTGTCTCTCAACATCCGTGTCTTGCTTTCCTATTCACGGGAGAGTACTAACAGGTTGGGCAGTAAGTGGAACAGAGGCCTAATGGTTTTTGCAGTAAACTTTGGGGTGGTTTGTTATTGTTGTTGGGGGAGGGTCTGGGGGATATCTCTTGTATTTTTTTTTTCCTTTTTCTTTTTCTTTTTTTTTTCTGGCAAAGATGTGAAAGAGATACTTGCAGGTAGAGCAGTCATTTGGGACCATCTGCTGATTGTAGAAATAGAAGCTGGCAGAGGAGCACCTTGAAGGAGACTAGGCTCCCCCCCCACCCCCGCTGCCAAAGCTGAACCACATTGGTGGCTTCAGATGGTTTTCCTCTGTACTTTTGTGTGAAGACAAGATAAAATGTTGGTTCCTCAAAGTCTGCTGGAAGTCAGGGTTTTCTGGCACTTCAGGAGCTGAATACTATAGAATCACATCAACATCACTATGTTGTTAACAGCCCCCCAACCTGTGTGTGTGTGCGCGCGCGTGCGCGTGCACACGTGTGTGTGTGTGTGTGTGTGTGTGTGTGTGCGCACGCGCGCGCACACATGTGTGTTCTATATGCATGTGTGCACCGATGACGTCATTCTAAGCTGTATACCCTGGAAACAAGGTCTCTAGCAACGTCCAGTAACTCCCCTGTCTCAGAGCCCACGTTGTTATGGTTACAGATGCACGAGGACTTCACTGGCTTTTATGGAGCGCTGGGATCTGAATTCAGATCTCCATGCTCGCACGATAAATACACACTTACCTTCCGCGCCATTTCTCCTGTCTCCATAGCTTTTAACATTTTACTATTTTAAATTTTTGATTAGAGCGGTAAATTAAAAACATCAATTATACTTTCTCCTCCCTGAGAGTATTTTTTTTCCCTGAGGTTTGGGGTGTAGCTCAGTGGCAGAAAGCCTGCCTAACATTCATCAAGCATTTGCTCTGATCTCCAGCACCCCCACACACCAAAAAAAAAAAAAAAAAAGAAAAAGAAATTTTTTTATTACCCTATCAGAATTTATTCTAATATGCGCTATATTATATCTTAACAGCTATATTGGAAAATAAATTATGTAGTAGTTTAAACCTTTTTGCAAATTATGTACGGTAAAACTCCATTAATTTAAAATCCACATCATTTTCCATTTCAGACAATCAGCTTGACGACAGAGATAATAAACTCTGCTCTATCAAACAATAAAGACACTCACAATAGAGGCAGTTTAATTTCAGGGGTATGGAAAAAGAAACTGCATCATATATAGCACACACACACACACTCAGATGCACACACACTCAGATGCACACACACTCATATGCACACACACTCATATGCACACACACACTCATAGATGGCCCCATGACCTCTGTACTACGGTTGCAGGTTTAAAATCGCTCTCGCTCCCTTAATAAGGTGGAATTTGAATTTGGCAGCATTTGCTGTCGATATGCAAATGGCCGTAGCTAATTATAAATGGTGTTTGTTTCCGTTCTGTCTCATTTTGCTTTTCAAAGTCATTAAGGTAGCCCCAGGAACTGCTCCTTGTAATATTTTATTAGTAATTACAGTTACTCTGACAATATTTTCCAACAGACGTTCCACGAGAAGCGGAGTCCTGTAGAACATGATCACAACTTTGAATGCTTTGAAGGATAGTATGTATAAATGGGTGGCTGGTGCGTGGGAGAGAAGTTAATTCACGACAGGCAGTGGTATGGGACCTTTGGCTTTGCAAATCTTGCTTGAGGCTGAGAATCACCACCATTGAGAATGTACATCGTCTGTTTAGAAAATCCCTTGCAGTTCAGACCGCCATCAAATTGCAATTGTCTTTCCAGCCAATCCCTCTAAATGAATCTGTTTAATAGGTATGGAAGTAGCTCTAATTCTTAGGAAAAGCAAACTCATTTTAAAATGCTGTCTATGGGTAAGAGCACTGATCTACATGTAACTGACAGCAATTTAGCTTGCGGATTTCTGAGCATGAGACCGTTATGATAAAAGCAGAATTTCGAGAAAAGTAACTTGGTGCTTGACACACACAACATTTTGAAGTGAGAGCGATTAGGGACAGAGAGCCTAATTGGGAAGATAAGAAAATCCATGGCCAGGATACAGTGGTAGCAATGGGAATGAAGGGACAACCATTACATTGTAAAGGAAATCTGATGCCAGGGTTAATGACCACACGGATATGAAACTCTAGGGCATCAAAATGAATCAAAACCTGCACGGTTCAAAAAAGAGAGTCCAAAAGCATAATTACATAAGTGTGGTTATGCTGTCCACAGAGTCAGTAAAACTACTCTGCCGTAAGGCTGAGAAGAGTTGCGACGGGGAGTTCAGTGTTAACTACACCAGGATCAACACAGGGAGACCGCAGCACATAAACACCGTACCCTTCAAAAATTAAGAGATAACAGAACTAGAGAAGCACAGTGGAAAGGCTATTGATTCACCTGGGAAATGCAGAACTTGAATAATAAACCTCGTACGGCCGGCTTCGTGCAGGCTTCTGCCACCATCCAGCGTGATTCCAAGGTCATATGGTAGCGTGAGCGTACCCTTTGTGACGGGGCTCTGGGTATTCATGAACAGCAGCGGAGAAAGTAGCTTCAAACATGCACGAAACTAGAAGGCACTCTGTGGAAAATTCTTCTAAGCATCCGCTGTGTGAAAAGCTAGTCAAGTCTTGCCACGAGTTAAATGACATTTTAAGAACCCTAAAATATATATTTTTCTTGAAGACTTGGAATAAAAACCCAGAGTGCAAATGAAATGCAAACATTTGATTCAATACATTTTGAATCTACCATTTTAACTGTAATTTGGACAGGCTTTTGGAACGTTTTAGTCCAACAAATGAGAAATGACGTCTTCTGACTTGTACCTCCATGCGGGCCATCTTTTACCATCCGAAAATTGATTTATTAAAAAGAAACGACCGAGGGGGAAGAAAATGAACGCGTCACGAAGTTGAAGCAAGAGTAATGTAAGTCAGCAACGAAAGTAACTCCAGTTCCCCAAAATTCAGATCGAGAGAAAAGCGGTAAAGTAGTTAGAGATGGCTTAGAAGAGGGCAGCCTTCTACATGCTTGAATGTCATCAACAGAGAGTAAGTCACGTGGCAGCACTGGAAAAGTCATTTTAGTGTCTTGCATTTTAGTGAGAAGAATCCTGCTGTCTGTCAAGATCCCTTGGCATGCACGATGTGTCTTCGCAATGAGGGCATCAGCACAGAACTGGATAATGATTGTCACTCACTCAAGAATAAAGAACATCTTACATTGCTCCTTACGTAAAAGAAACCGATCAGAACCTTAAATCTATAACCCAAGTCTGAGGGAAACTTACTAATATCTGTTAAAATTCTATGATTGAAAATTTAATATTTTGCATCGATTGGAAAATTTCCTGGCAATTAGCATTGAGAAATTCTGAGGCTAAAATGTTTCTGAACTATCATTGAAAAAAAAAAAAACCTATCTATCATTGACTAAAAAAAAAAAAAACCTATCTATTAACCAAGAGGCAGACAAGATGGAACATTCAGTTTACGGAAAATAGTACAATCTTCCTGTGTCTGATTAGAGTCTGAAGCTCAAAAACTACAAAAATGTAGTATTAGATACGGACCAGGAATTGACATGTTTAATTTAATTCGTAGCACTGTGTATTTAAGATTTGTTAGCTTTATAGTGAACGTAACCCGTCAATTCTTTTATTATTCTGTGTATTGAGTTTTGTGAATTCTACGTACCATGAGTTGAGTAAGGGTCCCACCCACAAGGGTCTAAGTGTCAAAGTATTGGTCCCTGGAATGTTGTCACTGGAATTTGGTGAAGCCTTCGGGAAGAGAGGTCTGCGGGAGATTCTTCAGCAGGAGCGGATCGTGTCGGAGATCCTCCAGTCAGCTGATGCCCTCGAAGAGGACTGCGTGATCCTGGTTCTGTTGTCCTCCTGTCTCTGCTTTTCCTGGCCAACAGATGAACCACAGGTGAGCAGGTAGAGCATCTCTACCATGAGGTACCTGCTCACTTTATTACAGATCTGAAGCAGTGGTCCAACCGGTCAACCACGGATCAGAACCTTCCCAGCTGTGAGCTGAGAGAAACCTCTCCTTTTTACGTTGTTGCCTACCTCGGATACATCACTGGGATACGGCAAAGCCAGCGTGTGTGCGTGCGCACACAGGCATGCACGCACCGTTCACTTTTGTGTATATTCTGGTGGCAGTCTTGCCATGGGCCTTGCACAGTCTGCCCTGGGTGCTCTTGTCCGTGGCTGAGTGAAGGAAAAGCGAAAGGCTATGGTCTAGGCATCTTGGGACAAAGTGGAGGTACACAAGGTTGGAAGAAGTTATTTTAGATACAGTCCAGAGCAACTCTAGAAGGACTTACTGATCAACTGGTGCCAAGGCGAAGAAAAAGGAGAGATCAAAGAAACTTCTCAGGGTTTCGTCTGATAGCCGGATAGACATCAACGCTATGGCCTGGAACCACAAGACTGGTCATTCTTAAGTGTAGCAAGTGGGTTGTTTGGGAGGGGGCTTCTCAAGTGCATCATGGTTCCCCCCTCTGCCTGGCCTCACTTCCCACAATGTTTGTCTACGATATGCTAGCGTCCCGCTGCATTAGACTGCAAGCACAATGAAGGCAAGAACTGACTGCCCTGCCCTTATGGAACATAAGATTCCTTTACAGTTGAAATTGAACCCATGTATTTACATGTATGTACATATGAGACGCTCTACTCAGACTAGCTTCAAATCTCTTCAATAAACATCATCAAAATGGGTAAGAGCCCAGAATGAGGATAAAAACATCAGAATTAACACCTCGGTTCTGTCCCTTGTTTAGCTGGGAGCCTTGGAACAGCTTCCTAGAGCCTCTTATTCCTCATCAAAAAAATGAGAATGAATACACGCTTAGGGTTATCATAAGGTAAAAAAAAAAATAAAACAATGCATGCAAAATTCTTACCACAGTGTCCAGCAGGCATCAGCACTTAATAAACATTGGGATGCATTTGCATTTGGTTCTCTTTCTAGTACAGATAATGCCTTCAGCTCGGATACCACAAAATCAGTGCAGCGGAAAACGTGAAGCGAGAGAAGTCATATTCTGAGCATGAGAACATATCTTAAATAATTTCAGGACAAGATAATAGGCTTCTTCACTCTTGCAGTCCTGAGGGGAGATGGGGGTGGGGTGGGGCGAGAGGACTAAAAGGCACTGTGGGCAGAAATAGAATGAATTTACCCAATTCTTTACTGCACTATTTAACCTCTGCTTTCTTAATCATATGCACAGCAGGGGAACGGACGTGCTAAAACAATTCATGAACAAAGCAGCCGCAGACTTCAGCTCAAAAAAACGCGCTAGGAAAAACCACCAGTTGGATGTGAAGTAATAAGACCGAATTTATTTTCTTAATTGAGTCTTGAGTTACAAGCAACCCTTTAATTACATTAATCAAGAGGCTTTCTCTCAGCAAACGAGGAGGGAGAAGCATTGTTTGAACTTCTGCTAAATTCAATTCTAAAAATCGCTGGAGATTATTCAAACATATGGAAAAACGGGCCCCTTGATTTATTTTTCTTCTGGCTTTTTCTCTTTTGACTCTGTCTTTTTATTGTAGCCATAACAAAAGACGAACACACGCTAACTTCTAGACATGACTGCACGTCACATCTGAAACATTTGAAACACTCATATTTCGTGTTTTTTAAATGTTAGCAGGCCTTGACTAGACTCAATTACTTTGTTGTTGTTAAGCTTGAAGAGCAATTTTTTTCATTGTTCCAATTTTGGAAGTTTTGGTGTGTTTCCAAAAATAAATAAATAAATAAATAAATAAATTTTTTTGAAAACTGGCTCTTCTGATTACATGACTGTCAACCAGAAGACTTCTTACCTATGTAAGAGGTGAAAAACCTGAGGCTTATGGTCACATGGGTTTGCCAAAATGTCACGTGACCATTAAATGTCAAAGCTGGCCTCATCTCTTTGCAAACTCCATGTAAATCTATCACCCTGGGATGATCTTCCTCTGTCTCTATTCTCTAACACGCGTTGTGACTTCTCTGTTGATCTGTCCGTCTTCCACCCTGCCGCATCCCCGTCTGCACACTCTTAGTCACCCTGACTCAACTTGAGCATCACCGGCTCACTAAACCTCCCTGAGTCTTTGGCATCTTCCCTCCCCTGCCAATGGATAGGCTCCCCTTTGGCTGTTTGGATAATCATGTCTCTGGTCTTCTTCGCCTCGCTGAATACCCACACACCGTGACTGAAAGTAAGGGCAGTATTGTTCATTGCTGAGACCCAGGGTATGGCCAGTAAAGACACCTGGGACAGGACAGAATAAATGGGAAACTTTATCTGAGAGAGGACCTTGCTATGGATCCCAAATGAGACTTACAACCCTCCTGTCTCAGACTACCGATATTAGAGGTGTATGCTGACACCTCTGGCTAAAAATGATTTAGAAAATATGGAGCTCCTTGAGATATGTATGTATGTGTATGTGTATATGTGTATATATATATATGTATATATATATGTATATATATATATATTGCTTAGAGTTACACTTAACTTTTGCAGACACGTGGGACTTACAGAGGAGGGCAAGGGGAATGTTAAAATTTAAAGTCAGTTATTTGGAATAAGCCTTGAATTGAAATACCCAAGTTTGAATATCATTACAGGAAATATTTTCTAAAAAATCTTATTTTATATTTCTGTCCTTGACAGTCACACTCTGAGAATGCAATAAAAATAATATTTTACAGTAAGGACCTTAAGCATGTACATCAAACATTTTCTATGCTCCAGCCTTTAAAAATTACCATTGTCGTATCATTTACATGGTGTCCAACCGAGCATGAAAAATGGAGCATTGCCTTAGGAACGTCACCAAGCAACTCAGGAACAAGTTTTGGTCAAATGCTTTGTAAACGAAACTGGTTCAAGAAAGGTGTTTCTCATTTAACCACAAGCATCCTTCCTTCAAGATGAAATTAGTCTTGTAGATAAGATGGTAGCCTGTGCTATACCTGCAAATCAGCCTTTCTCACACTAGGAGGCGCTAGAGAGCCAGAGCCACTATCTTCAAAAGGAGGCACGGTCATCCTGCTTTACAACGTCTCCATAGCAACCCTTGATTATCTTGGAGCTCATCTGAAAAAAAAAAAATATCATACACACAGCATGAGTCTCAGGAAGGTAACAGAGATAAATGAGATCAGTATCTCAATAAAATGTAAAGGGTACTTTTGAGCAAGAGGTGAAGCAGTATTAGTTTTCATCCTAAATTCTCGCCTTAATCCTGCGGACTTACATTTTAAATAGATCATCCATCTGCTGCTCTTTCCTGGGATTGATGTCCAGTCCTTTGAAAATATAGCAACCTTTCGGTGCCATTCCTGTGTATATATAGTCAGTAATGTTTGTCAAGAGCTGTTGGGGGAGGGGGAAGGACTATCTATATAACATGTCAGTAGTTAACCAGTATTTGGATTTTTTTTTTTTATATTTAGCTATCAAATGTGTTGTTCATAATTTAATCACCGGTCCTGCTAAGTATAAACATTTGGAGTAAAAATATCCACCAGCCAGCACAGTATTTCTTCTGTTCCTTATAATCAAAGAAGTATGTATCAGAAATTAACAGTTATACGCAGACTCCCCAAGAGCCAAATCTATGTTGACATGTTTTTGTTCTCCACGTTGTTTATGGCCATTCGTTTCCTTGGCATTGGGTCAGATTGCGATAAAAAGCTGGCTGGCAAAGGTGCACCCCTAGACCCCACAAGGCCCTTCTCTTCCTTGTTGTTCTCCGTGACTGTCCCCGACTGGCGCCTCACCCCATTGTCACCTACATAAAGGGTGGCTAGCCCAGCAGCCCCCAACTGTAGCCATTTTGCACGGCATTATAATTGATCACGCACATGCTTGTTTCTCCAGCCTCCCGCCCACCTCTCTAGATCTCTACATTCCACTCCCTGTGAGGACAAAGTCTTGCTTCTATCATATCTAATCACATGACAGATGCTCAGATCGGTTGAGTGCATCTAAATATTACACAAGAGGCAAAACCACGTACGGGACAGTGTGGAGTTTACTAACAGAGTCACAGGTGACCTAGAGACAGTTTTCATTTAACATCAACGCACGTGTGTGCGCACACACAGATATACAAGCGCACACATGCATACACACATACAGACACACACACACACACACACACACACACCAAGAAAAAATAAAGCAGAAGTAGAGAAGAGTTTGAAGGGATATAACAGGGGCTGAAGAGATGGCTCGGTGTTTTAATACTGTCTGCTGCTCAGTTATAAGGACTGGGATTTGGATTGGGGACACACAGTGCACAATTCATAAATTCCCTCAACTCGACCTCTAAGGTGTCTGATCCCCTCATCTGGCCTCTTTGGGCAGTGCCACCCACAATGCACTCATACACACAGAGAGACATCCGCAAACACAAATGTAAATGGAATAAATGTAAAGAATGAAATCGAGAGAGTGGTGGCATGGTCCACTAATGAGCATTTTGAAGACCGCTCAAGGCTCATATAAGGCGAATGAAGACGGGTCTCAATACCCCAGCAAAGCTGCAGGGAGGAGTCTACATAATCCAGGCCGCGCTCCAAGGCCCAAGCCAGCAACATTAACCCTTCACACTCATCAGACCTACATTTCACTCTCATTTAATAATCGTAACAGTGAACATAATAATAAAACCTTGCTTTTATATAAGAGGTTCATCGTGTCAGCGCCCCAGGGCTACTGAAGTTTTATAGGGCTTTCGGTGACTCAAAGATGGTAACTCCATGTGTGATCCACTGCTGTCCGGTTCTGGATTTTAATACTATGACTCACGAGCTTTACGTTCCTCAGAGAAGCAGCTTGGTTAAACCCTCGCCACTGTCTCTCACTAGGGTCGCCCGGCCTGCAGTTCCCACTCTATCCATGAAAAGGGTGTGTTTTCTGTGTGGGGAACCAGTTGTAATCTATCACGGCTGGCCCTGGGTCCGTGGATTGTGAGTTTACAGCGTCAGCCCAGTGAACGAAAGCTTTCTTGTAGACCCAGCCTGCGACACGATTATTTCCCATTCACGTCTTATAAATCAGCCCTGGTCGCCAGCAACCAGAAACATTCACACAGCACACTAAGCACCCAGGTTTTGTATGAATTGTGCTGTGTGGTACCGCACCCAGGACAGTCTGCCATTACTGCCGCCCACAGCTTGGGAAATCAATTTCCCTGTCACTAGAACCCATTTAAGGGATAGTCTGTGTTACCACTATTTTTTTTTTTTTCCTCCTGTGGAGCTTTTTGGTATTTACGTTGAAATAATAGGAAATAAATAGAAACGCTTCTCATGTCTTATCTCTCGGCAAACAACAACAACAAAAAAACCATAATTTACAATAAATTATCACGACAGTTGTTGGTACAGCCAGCTTTGCTCTGTGATCTCACACCTAAGCCCGCGAGATGGCACTTCAGAGGAGGTAATCTTCTAAGATACCTCTGGAGATGATTAAATCTGACAGATGCTGGGGGGAATGGGGAAGTTCAGACGCACGCCAGCAGACACCTTAGAAAACTCTTGTTAAAATAATAAAGCCTCTTACGTAGCGATGGAGAAGTGGACTCTGCTAGAGTGGATCGGTTACAATGTTACACTCCCCCCCCCACCCCCACCCCTGTCTTGAGACCAAAGGAAAATTATTCACCAATAAGCAAATAGATGAACCAATTACTGCAAGGTAGATTTGTACGGAGAAGTGGTAATTCAGGGATGCAGAATATTACCTTCCCAGATGTCCATATTTACACATCCCCATCAAGCCCAACGCGAATAGAGACCCTCTGCTACACACAGCAGCTGAAGAAATGGGGTGTGTCTTTTCATAACATTTTGATAATCTCCCTACTCTCCAAGCAAGCCTTAAACACCAGATCCTTCAAGGGCAAAGCCTTCCTCTCCTCCTGGGGCAGCTATGATCATCAGATGACTCGTGTTTACGACAAGACTCACAATCAGAGATACGTTAAGGCTTAATTGCAGGCTGTATAATTAGATTAACGCAATTAATGAGATAGCCCGGTTCCACAACGCACCTTTATTATTTGAATGGTTTTCCGTCCCAGTTTCTTATTTCTAGCAGGGGAATCTTGAAACAGTCACTCTGCCCTTGCTCGGTTTCGATCACCGCCTCAACGTCAGCTTTCTCCGGATTGATAGGGCTCCTCGTGGAAGCAGTGTATCACCGGATAGGCTGTTTTCTGGTGTTCTCGCACAAATACGAGTGCCTAACGCACGGAGTTCATTTATAAACACCAGTGAGTTCCACGGATGGAGTAAATTTACAGGGACCAGGTTCCATTTCATGCCTCCATCACGCTCACACAAGAGTGAGAACCAGAAGGGCCCTTGAAAGGGTCTTCTAGACCCGGGTGTTCCTCCCTGGAGGCAGCCTGTGTTGTCCTGAACTCTCAGTCTCTTGCCAGCATATCTTCACTTCACCTAACTCCATACAGCACGGAGGCATTCCTATGGAGAATGCTCCACACAGCATCCATCAGAAGAATCTAATCGTGAGCGAGCATCACTGGATATTCAAATAAGGAGCAGCCTGAGTCCCTGGTGTGGATACCATACAGGGAGAGAATCTCAAAACTCTTATTTGTCTATCAAGGAAATCATACAACGGCGACTTCGTGACCATATGAACCCACACAGTGTGCCCTTATGCTTAATCACGATATAAATGTCACACCGTACCCGCTATAAGCCACTTGCTAGCCACACACACACACACACAGGTGTGCACGTATGTACACACGAACACGCCCACTTTTAAATTTCCCTCTACACCAGGCTTAGGGCGGGTTCTTTCCACACACTAGCCCAACCCTCTCTTAAAACCCATGGAGTGGGCAGCATCTCCATCCCATGGACTGCCCTGGTCCTGGGGACTCCAGGGAGTCCCCAGCTGTAATATGCCCCTTAACCCTGGACAGTGACACCGTATCAATACCGCAGATGACACGGCGGGAGGGTAAAATACAATCTGTGGAGTCCTGCAAAATTCAGTGATTTGAACAGCGGTAAGGGGAGTCTGAAGTTCACAGGACAGAGGCAATACCACAGTCCCCGTGGGACAGCTGAGATAATGCTCCCCACACCAGGGAAGGATCCGCTGTGGAATTAGGGGCCAGGTGGACCGATGAAACCCACCCGAAACAGAACTGGTATCTCATCCACCCAGCCTTGACTTGAAAAATCGTATCAGCCACACGAAAAAATTATTTCCCTGTTGCCGCCCGTCCCGAGTCATCGGGCCGTATTTAATTTGAATCATTAATACGTAAAAATAGTAAAAGCCACCAAAATAGTCCATAGTCAACTTTCTGATAAAGTAAAATGTGCTCCCCCCGCCGTTTGTGATTTAAATGGCCTCCAAAAAGTTTTTTTTTTAAAAACTAGGTGTTAATTAAAAATATGGAAATGGATTTCAAGCATATTACTGCGTAGAGTGCGAGAAGCGGGCTCACACACAACAGGACCCACTCCTCGACGTGTTTTTTTTTTTTTTTTAACCGTCTAGGTTATTGGCTGGTTTTACACATTCCTCTTCCCGGAGAAAACCGTGATGCTGGTAAAAAAAAAAAAAAAAAAAATTAAAAATTAAAAAAAATTATAAAAACCTATAATCACAATTACAATAAATAGGACAAATTGCTAGTCAGGCAACAGCGAAGTTCCATCACCACTGATACCATTTCTACTGTTACACCATGAATTATTCATGTTCTCAGACTTCGCCGTGGTGGCCCCGACGCTCTTCATACGTTTCAAAGAAAACCCAACCACCAGTAATACCTTAGGTTCAGGGCCTTAATTCTGGGGGGCAAATCTTTGTGGTCCCAACTCAGAGGGCACAAGTCTCTTTTTTGTGTTTACTCGAGAACTTTCATTTTCAGATTCCCAGTGTGTGTGTGTGTGTGTGTGTGTGTGTATGTGTGTGTGTGTGTGTGTGTGTGTGTATGTGTGTGTGTGTGTGTATGTGTGTGTGTGTGTGTGTGTGTGTGTGTATGTGTGTGTGTGTGTGTGTGTGTGTGTGTGTGTGTGTGTGTGTGTGTATGTGTGTGTGTGTGTGTGTGTCTGTATGTGTGTGTGTGTGTGATGTGTGAGTGTGTGATGTGTGTGTGTGTGTGTGTGTGTGTGTGTGTGTGTGTGTGTATACCCTTTTATTCCTCTGAGTTTCTTCCATTTCTTCACACGTAAACTACAGGTAAACATTTCAGCCAATCAAGAGTCGGCGTAGTGTTGGAATTACCCGCCAAGGATGATCCATACATAATACCTGCCTTACTGTCGAACACGTGGATTCAAGTTCCGAGTAGAATTCACCACTTTCTACCCGTGTAACCTTGGTTCAGTCATTTAACATCTTTGGGTTTTAGTTTTCTTTTGTTTTTTTCAAAAGGAAAAAAAAAAAATGATGTCACTAAAACCTCTTCTCACGATGAAGCATAATTTTAGAGCATGTTTGTAATGTGCTTTGTAACCAGTCCCAGCCCAGCTCTCATAATTAAGTGGGAGAGGCACTGCACTGGGGGGAGGGGCTTACCCACTGCAGGCTCCACTGCCTGCCTCCCAGGGGACACTGGGAGTGGGGTGTGGCAGGGAGTGAGAATCAGAAAAGCAAAGACAGGGCGAGGACCAGAATTCAGATATCCAGTAGCCAGGTGGGCATGGTGGCACTAACTCCAAACACTAATTCTCGTGCTTGGAAGATGGAGACAAGGGAATCCCTGGAACCAGCTAGCTATCTGGACTAGCAGAGACTGCGAGCTCTGGGTTGAAGTGAGAGACCCTGCATCAGGTAGAGCGTGATCCAGGAAGATACCCAATGGCAACCTCAGGCCTCCGCAGGCAGGTTCACAAGCATATGCACATACACGTGCACACATACACACACACATACATCTGTGTGTCCACTCACACGTAAACACACACACATGCCCATGCAGCACCTACATGACACAGGCAACAAGCGAAAACACCACCATCGGTCAATTCATATGAAAGTGCGTTTGTCTGTTAACAGCAGCTTTCGAAGCCAGACAAGTCAGTGAGAATCAGATCTTCTGCATGGCGCTCCACGTGAGTTCCATGCTGATACCGCGCTGCAGTGATGTAGCTTCCAAATGAGACCATTTTCATCACAACCTTTATCAACCCGAACTGTAGTTCATCCACCAAACTAGACCACCCTGACGTGTTTCGAGTGAATCCATACCTTCGTGGTGTTCCTGTGACCCGGGAATCCCGAGAGAGGCAAGACACGCCCCCTCGCCTTCAGGTTGTTACCACAGAACGTGACCACATGGCTCACACACAGCCACAGCCCAATGTCACTGTGACAAGCATGACTCCAGAGAAAAGGGAAAACTTCACGGTGGTGAATGAATGGGTCCGGAAAACCAGATACGATAATGTTGGCGGGAGAAAGCATCCTTCAGAGGGCGCCGTCCAGGAAGATGGCGGTGAGAAACCCACATCCCACATCCCTGCATTTCCTTTCTTTCTTTCCTTTCTTTTTTCCTTTAATATTTTGTTGTTGTTGTTGTTGGTGGTGGTGGTGGTGGTGGTGGTAGGAACGTGTGTATATACATGGTGTGTATGTATGTGTATGCAGGATGTGTGTGTGTGTACATGATATGTGTGTAATGTTTGTGTGTGTCATGATGTGTGTGTACATGATATGTGTGTGTGATGTGTGTGTGTTTAATGTATGTTGATGTGTGTGATGTATGTACATGATATATATATGTACATGTGTGTGTGTGTACATGATATGTGTGTAATGTTTGTGTGTGTCATGATGTGTGTGTACATGATATGTGTGTAATGTTTGTGTGTGTCATGATGTGTGTGTACATGATATGTGTGTAATGTTTGTGTGTGTCATGATGTGTGTGTACATGATATGTGTGTAATGTTTGTGTGTGTCATGATGTGTGTGTACATGATATGTGTGTAATGTTTGTGTGTGTCATGATGTGTGTGTACATGATATGTGTGTAATGTTTGTGTGTGTCATGATGTGTGTGTACATGATATGTGTGTACATGATATGTGTGTGTGATGTGTGTGTTTAATGTATGGGGATGTGTGTGATGTGTGTATGTACATGATATATATATATATATACGTGTGTGTGTGTACATGATGTTTGTGTACACGATGTGTGTGTGTAATGTTTGTGTACACAATGTGTGTAGGTGTGTATATGATGTCTCTGTGTGTGTATGTGTGTGTGTGTACATGATGTGTGTGTGTGATGTGTGTAGTATGTACATTATGTGTGTGTGTGTACATGATGTTTGTGTACACGATGTGTGTGTGTACATAATGTTTGTGTACACGATGTGTGTGGGTGTGTATACGATGTCTCTGTGTGTACGTGTGTGTGTACATGATGTGTGAGTGTGATGTGTGTAGTATGTACATTATGTGTGTGTGTGTACATGATGTTTGTGTACACGATGTGTGTGGGTGTGTATACGGTGTCTGTGTGTGTGTGTGTGTGTACATGATGTGTGTGAGGGCTCTTCCACCATGGAACACATGCGGCGGTCAGAAGGCAACTCTGTGTTAGTTCCCTCTGTCCACCTTTCCGTGGGTTCTGGGGATCGAACTCGGGCTGCCAGGCTTTCGTGACAAGCACCTTTAATCTGCCGAGACATCTCACGGCCCTTCCTCCCTTTTTAAAACTTTCTTCACCTAATAAATACTTATAGGGCACCCACTGCGTTTCAGGCCCTTTGCATGTTGGGAGAGAGTTAGAAGTTATTACTCCATTACAGATGGAGCCCAAGGTCTGTGAAGGCAAGAACTCAGGTTTCAAAGATGCAAATGAAGGTGGCCATGGAAAACAAGGACGGCAGACATCATGAGACGTCCTGGAGGTGTCCCCAAAGAGCTAGCTTTGTGGCTGATTCAGTGTCAGACACAAGGCAGAAGGAGTAATAACCGCTCTACTTAAGAGTCCAGTGGCTGAGAAGCTGCTGATATCACGAAGACAGAGAAGACGGAGGGAGGAAGAGGAGGAGGCTTGGGAAGACAGCAAAGCAGAGTAAGTGGACAAGCCCAGGCCTGTGCAAAACTGCAATGAGCGCAGACTGTAAAGCTGAGGTAGCCTGGATCGCTACAGGGAAACACTGGGTCTAGGCAACGTCTGTCTTGTGTAAACAGAGCAAAGGCCACTTGAAATTCAGTAACATGGAATGTAACTTGTGTAACTGGAACAGAGATGACCTAATGCAACCCGGAAGGACTCAGAAGCTGGGAGAAACAGCTCCCAGACACAATAGGGAGCCAATCTAGGACTCCAATATACATTGAAGCTGGCAGAGAGGAGGAGAGCCCAGATTTCCAGAACATTCCAGCCTAGAATCAAGACATCACCTAAATAATTCAGAGATACTTTCATGACTAAACTGGCATAATTTACTAAATATAGGCCAAAGGTCTTTTTTTGAGAACTCTGTGTGTATATACAGCATTGCTCACAGAGCCTGACTTAGACTTAATTCTAAGATTTCTCATCTGATGGAAAACTCCAGAACCGTAGAGCTCCTTCTAGACTGTTCCTTGAGAGGAAATTCATGATTTCCCCAGATTCTTGCCTTGTAGACAAACACTCTTTATAGAATATTTAGCTGACCATGGAAGAGGAAGGGTCTAACCCGCCCCCCACACACCCCCATGCGAATGTGCTCAGTAACAAGCTCTCAATATTGACCCACGGCGATGTCTCGGACGCAGAGAGACATTTCCCTGCCAGCCTGAAGACGGCACCTAACGCAATTAAAGAATCAGCTAGCAGAGATTTACAAAGGGAATGGGAAGGGACCAAGGAGAGCTAAGCAGAGAGGGAAATATTTATAGCTATGACAACATGCTTCCTAGTAATAATTTATGAGCCTATTAGAGACGAGGAAAGCACACAAACTATGAATTTTTTAAAAAAAATGTAAACATCATGCGTTCAGCAAACTTTCTTTAGTTATAAATGAAGGCCGGGGTTGACTAAAGCAAATGGGCTACATTTTCCTGGTCTCCTGTTTCCTTGATGCTAAGGGTTGCAGGCTGATTTACAACTTCCTGTGTTGTTTTTCGAATCTATATTTGTCAGCACATTTCTTTTTTTTTTTTAATGTCAGATTACTTAAAATAGATACCTCGGGTCTTCGAAGTCAGGAACAATAACATCCATTGACTTCTCCGAAAGTTTCATAACACTTTATAAACATCCTAAACGTTTGGCCTCCCAAAAGCTAAATTTCTAAATGAAATTCATTTCACTATGGTTTTAAGAGGATTTTTTTTCCCCTTCCCAATTTTCCTGATGACTTTAGGACTGAACTGGAGTTCAATCAGAACGCTTTGAAGCTAAGTGAAGGCATCTAAATAGGCTTGCCTTCTTCTTGCTCAGAGATTTTAAACTGTCAAAACAACAGAAAGGACTAGATGCAAAAAGATTTAGCTTCCTCCCATTATAGTTTAATCCTCGAACCGTTAACAATTTATTGCCTCCAATAATTTCCTCAAATTACAGGTAGTTAGTTGTTTAAGAAAAGGGAGAATATTCTAAAATTTGAAAACTGTGAATTAATTTCATCTTTACGTAAGTAAGGACCTCAGCAGGGCCGGCGAAAGGGCAGAATCCAGATTTTAAGTACACAGCTGACAATTCAAATCAGGCTTTCTCCTAAGATAATAGCTTAACTCGTTCTGACTCACTGACTGACTGTACTGTTTCATTTCCAATCGTTAAAAACAGAGATAAACTGATGTGCTTCAATTTTTAATACTAAAACCCTCAGAAATAATACAACACCCTAAACGAAAGCAAACAAAGATATATGTAGAACTATAGTTTTCTGGGGTCTTCTTGTTTTGTTTTGTTTTGAATACTTCGTATTGTCTCTGTGGGTCTCTATTGCGCAGTATACCATGGTTGGGTAAACAAGCATACTGCAGGTGGTCTGAAAAACATATTCTGAAAAGTCATTCGGTGTTTCCCAGCTATTTATAACAGAACCATGTTTTCGACTCTCACCCTGAGGAAGTTGCCAGACAGTCAATCTAAGAATCAAAAGTACAAAGCCGAATTTAGTTAGTTTCGGGTTTACTGCTACTTGCTTTTCACGAGAAAGGCCTCGCAAGCCCACCTTGTAATGCCCTAATCCTTTACTTTTGATTTAAAAAAAAAAAAAAATCTGTTAAAGGGAATGGAAGAGATCTAAGCCAAGGCAGGCCACGCTGTACACACAAAAAACAGATAGATTGAGAAACTAGCCAAGGGAGAGAATAAATGCCCACCTCTCTAAGCAGGTGATTTGCTTAAGTTCTGGTAATGTGACGCAGCTGAGAAACACCTAATAAATCCAAGAGGAACTGACTTGGGTCCAGGGAGCTCATCAGCGAGGTGGCATCGGGTGTTTTTGATATTCGAGAGACCATCACTAAACTAAAGCACTGTGGTGATAGCACATCTTACTGAGTTCACACAACATTGACGACCACAGATAACACGGATCCATATCGTCAGATATGGCTGCTGGAGCCTGCCTTCCAATGACACCCCTCCCCCCCATCAACAAGATGATCCTTTGAATAATAACAGTAATTATAAATAATAATAAGGTTTAATAATACCTCTCCCTTTGAAGAACGCCCAGCAGTTTTATCCACATTATCTAATTTGTGTTTGAAACAATTTGATGTCGCAGCCAGGTAGCAATTATCATTACCCTCACTTTACAGATAAATAAACTGAGGGCCCGGGATGTTCTTCGCATCACACAATTAGGAACAGATCCAAGCCCAGAGTCTATAATTCACCTCTCTATCTTCCAGATTATTGTGTCCTCAGAAAATATCTGGGCATCTGAAGAACAGTTCTATCCCTCAGGAAATGTTTGTACCAGAGCCAGACCAAAACATCTTTTGCTTCTAAATTGCTTTTACACTAGAGAAGGTATTTTTTTTTTTCCAATTCATTAGTGAGGGTCTGGCTATCTGTGGTCATGATGAGAGGCGCACCCAGGTTCTATCAAATAGTATCACTGGCCCCGGATAGAAGAACACTTGCAAATCCCAACGGTCTCTAAAGACTTTAGGATCGGTTTATTTAATTATCCAACTTGAAAAAAAAAAATATTTCAAGCCTAAGTTAAACAAGAGCGAGTCAAGATGCATGCATAAACGTGGGCCCAAGGTGTTAACTTGGTGTACCCTTGCCAGATTGCAAATTGGTTTTCTGGGCTTTGCCAATCTAAATTCTCCCCTACAGCTTCAGCTGGAATGGGGGTGTCTTCATTTCCTGCCCCTGCATGTTGTGCTGTGCGTTACCGGTCCCTGTTTAGGTGATTAGCATGTGTGTGGATCTGCTGGTCCCGAAGCCCTGTTAAGTTATAAATGTTCAAACTACCAGTGTGCTGTGGGTAAAAATAGCAGTCATTATTAGATGTCAATTCGTAGCCTGCAGGAGCCTGGCAACGTTTTGAACCTTTTTCAAAATGTAAATACTGCATATTAAGCATAGGAGAAAAAAATTAATGCGCTGCTTCTGCACAAATCATTTCCAAGTCAAAAAGCCTAAAAGAGGAGGAGGAGGAGGAGGAGGAGGAGGAGGAGGAAAGGGAGGAAGAGGAGGAGCAAGAGGACTAAGAGGAGGAAGAGGAGGAGCAGGAGGAAAAGGAGGAGGAGGAGCAGGAGGAGTAAGAGGAGGAAGAGAAGGAGCAGGAGGAGGAAGAGGAGGAAGAGGAGGAGCAGGAGGAGTAGGAGGAAGAGGAGGAAAAGGAGGAGGAGGAGCAGGAGGAAGAGGAGGAGGAGGAGCAGGAGGAAGAGGAGGAAGAGGAGGAGGAGGAAGAAGAGGAGGAGGAAGAGGAGTGGGAGGAGGAAGAGGAGGAAGAGGAGGAGGAGGAAGAGCAAGAGGAAGAGGAGGAGGAGCAGGAAGAGCAGGAGGAAGAGGAGGAAGAGGAGGAGGAGCAGGTCCTCTTCTAACAGAACTGATAGTCTGCACAACAAGTAGAGTAATAGGTTTATAAAGGCCAGAACACAGAGAGAAAACTCTAGAAATGGATTAATGAGTCTCTCCCATCATCTCAGCTCTTAAATTTCCTCTTTCCGTTTTAAGTTTACGGCCTCCTGGTGACCCTGCAGGTGCCAGTCACAGGCTGCTACTTTAGATGTAGAACATTGTGGGCAAAGGGACACACCATTTGTTGTTGTTGTTAAAATTTTTCCAGAAGCACACAGGCACTCCTTCATTAGACTTGCAAACGAGTCATGCCTTTGTGGGGTTGGGGGGGGGTGGGGGTGGCAGTTAAAGCTTTACAGGAATTTCTTGTGCCTTTTCCCTTCAGTTAATAGTGGGGAAAGTTGGCAATCAAGTTCGCTTTTTGAAACTTTGACATATTTTAGTAAGTTCTGATTTACATATGAAGTCATCCTCCAACAATTCCAAACAAATGTCTTTTCAAAAGCAAGCCCACTTTTGTCTTTGGCTCACAACAGAACCGAGTCGATTTTTCTTGTTTTCTGGGTTTGTTTTTTTTTTTTTTTTTCCTACCACTTGAAATAGTGGAAAGTTGTAGGTTCTCTAACATCACAGATCATCTAAGAACCGATTTTAATAACTGCAAATTTACCACCTTAAGGATTTTTTTTTTTTAACGGTACAGACATAACCCACAAACCATTTGTGGTTCGCCCATTCTCCAGAAAAATGCCTCACGAAAGAGAGGCAGTGGATAGGAGTCTATACCGTTGGTGATGTTAGCTCAGAAAGTCTAGAGTGAGTACTACAGCATGTACCATATGACATCACCGCACGATTTCTCAGACACGCGAAGGTCTGATTTCCTATAAGCATATTTTCAGAGCCAAACTGACCCTCCAGAAGAGGTCAAAATTCCTAGCACTTATTCCCATGGTAGATATCCAATTCTTATTGAAAACACAACATTTCAAAAGATTGCTAGTAATTTCATTTGGCTCTTAAGTAAATGGCTTACATTTTTAAAAAATGAAAGAAAGAAAGAGAGAAAGAGAGAAAGAAAGAAGAAAGAAAAGAAAGAAACGGCGTGATATTTGTTGATGGAATTTTGTACTGATGAGTATTAAATTATGCCAAAAAGCCATTCATTTGATATTCCTTAAATACCGTAGCACAAGTCAAGTAAAGCACAGATCACAAACCATCTTAAATAACACAGATGCAAGGCGCACACAAAGAGCAATATAGCCAGCTTCAGGTAATTTCCATGTAACAGATAACATCTGGGGGGAAACGCAGAAAGTAAGTTACACAAAACTAATTTGCAAGTGACCACATCTGTGAACGTTATTTATTGCATGTTCACTTAACAGTCCATTATTCTGTTTAGAAACCTCTTCTATTCTTTATTAGAGCTTTTAATGGACTCACCTTGGTTCAAACGGCCCGCTCGTGATCAGAAAAAAAAAAAAAAAAAGTGTACGTGGAGCAACGTGTTTTTATCATATCCTGAATGTGCAAAACATTCAAAAACGCCCAAGAGAAACACATTGTTCGCTTTACATCCAAAGTAATATTTAGGGGAGGTATTGGAAAGTCAAGCAAAACCAGTTACTTGGCCAATGGATGTGTACATATCAGAAAGTCCTAACTTTTAACCTCAGTGTTAGGCCTGAGGCAAGTCACTCTAAACCTTTCCTTTCAGTTCTTGGTCTGAATATCATGGGTGCTAGTATTTTGTGGAAAGGGGGTAGGGCGAGGGGGTGGTTAAATCCAGACCAAATAATTTTTTTTTCTAAATAAGCTTACTTTATCCTTTTTCTGTTTTTATTTTTTCCAGATTTAAAAGGTAACATATTAGACTTTCGAGGGGGAAAACATGAGACAATTGCCATCCTACAGGAATGTATAAAAATAGTTATAAAACTGGCTTTATTTAATTTGCTTCAACTATTCATAGACTTGAGGAAATTATAATGTTCTCTCAGAAAATCTAACTCAATAAAGCTGACCATGTCTCTCTGTTTTAAATAGATTTTATTACAGAGCCAGTGATGTTGTAAAACACGAGGTTTTGTTAAAAAAAAAAAAATACAAAGGCCTAATTGTATTTTTTAAAGAAAGTATTGCATCAGACGGTTTCATTTAAGCGTGTTTGCTGGCTCCGTGTGCTCACCACAATTATTGATTCTAATTTCCCTTGGACTCATTTTTTAAGGAAGGCGACCACTTTCCATAGGAGAAAAATCCACTGTGATCCTTGGGAGCCTTTTGTTTAATTCCAAACTCTGTATTTAAAACGGCACCTTCGTCTACTGCAGAACACAGCTAAATTTAATTCTTCGTGGAAGAGAGAAACAGCTGCGGTTTGGTTCATTAACAGTATGCAGAGCATGCAAAGAAGAGACATTCTCACCCCCACTCCTGTGCATGAATTGAATCAATTTAATAGTTACATGAACTACACACATTAAAAAAATCAAGAGGGAAAAAAAAAAAACCCTCAACTGTCAGCCATAATTTCAGCTTCTGGGAATAAATTCAAGCTTTCGATCTACCAAAGAAAGGAAGTGCAGAACCAGAGAGATCCAAGCCTTCACATGTGTGTTAGGGCACATGTGTGCATGCGCATACACACACATGCACATTAACACATACATTCACACTTACACACAAACACACATATATGTATACACACGTGAAATACATTACATATGACTCCTACACATACATTCATACATGCATGTATATCGTTCACACATGCTACACAGACACACATATACATGCATAAATGTTCACACATGCATTCACATATATACACTCATATGCATGTATACACATAGAATTTTAACCTGAGTGTTAGGCTTGAGGCAAGTCACTTGCCAAATGAAATCACTAGAAATCTTCTGAAATGTTGTATTTTCAATATGAATATTAATTTGTATATATATACATACATATATATACAGGTACAAATTATATATCATATAGTATGTATATGATATGTATATATCATATGTGTATGTATATGTGTATATACATATATATAATTTTATATATATATATGTATATATGTATAAAATGGAATCAACCAATCTAGACTACAGAGGTGTGGAAGGGGGAATACGTAAGACTTGAACATAAGTTTGCATTTAGATAAAGACTCCGAGGAGGACTAGGGCACCAGAGGGCAGATGGTGGGCTCTGCTTCACGAATGGAGAGGCTCTCTGTAAAGAATGCCAGGAGATGAGGGTGGCCAGGCAGGAAGTGCCAGCCCGTGCGCCCAGCGCACAGCAGGGACTCAGGGACACTGACCATGACAGCGTTCTACCTCATTGAAAGGAAAAGCATCCTCCCACCCACCAGCACGTGCTCAGGGCCGCAGCCAATCCACCGAGCCCTGTGTCTCAATCTTGAGTAATCCCACCCCCTAACACACCCCGCACTACAGACTCCTTGCTTCTCGCCATATGTTAATGTCTGAGCCTCCAAGCTAACACCCCGTTTCCTTCCCTGGTAACCGATTCCCACAGGCAGCTTCTTGATTTTACCTATAGGTTCCAGAGGACACTGAAGCACGGTTAGGCTCTCCCCCCCATTCCCTCCCGCCCCGTGAAAATGAAGGGCAATAGAAGATTTGTGAGTTTGCAAGCCAAACATGGTGGCTGGGGGGGGGCATACAAATAGCATGGAGAAGATGAGGTTCATCCACCCCTCACTTGGCAAAAAGCAGCAGCTTACGAACGTGATCGAGAAGAAAACTACACTGTCCTAATGTCTCCTCAACGGTCTGTTCTGACAAACATGTAATCTATTCAAGACGAACAGCAGGAATGATGTCATCCAACAGAATAAAAATTAAATGCTCAGCAATATCAATAATTTCCCAGGATGGCCACTTGATGACATATCACGCTTTACTGAAAACGGAAAAGCTAAGAAGTCACTTTGCCTCAGGCTTTCCCTCTACCGCTGTCACTAAGTGATTATTTGACCTTAGACCGAACCATTTCACCTCTCCATTGCCATAACAGCCTTTGCCTCTATGTAGCTACAGCTGAACAGCAGCGTCCTGTACACTCATGCAAAGATTAAGAAGATAAATTCAGTTCCAATGGACACGCACTGCCAAAGCCAGGGAACAACGCTACGCCTAGCACTATCCAGAACCCGCAAAGCAAACAACATGAATGCTTAAATGGTGGTATGTAACAAAGAGAAGTTAAAACTGACTGTATAACTCTCGTGATTTCCTCCCCCACAAGCTTAATAAGGAAGTAATGGGATGGGGGTGGTGGTGTTAACGTTCCTCATAGTTCTGTCTTCGAATTTGTATGGTTGGGCCCAACGCTGTCAGGCCAACAGCGAGACCCTTCCTCTCCGAGCTTCACTAACAAGCACATGCGAGTTTGCTATGTAAATTGGAACAAGTTATTGGCTCATAGTGAAGTATGTAAAAGACATAAAAAAAAAACAAAACCCCAGAACATTCAAGTGGGCATGTCTTTACAGATCGACAGAGATGGGAAATTAAATTATGGTCCAAAGCGTTGCCTGTTAAACATGGAATTAGAGCAAGAGGAACTCATTAAATGATTTGGGGTCTCAATGCTGTTAGCACTCTCATCTCCTCTTTCGCTCTACCTAGTGGTGGCTGGGACGGACCCGGCCTATGTAGGCCACCGTGGCTGCTCTCCTTCTCCACTGACATCGTTGACAGTCTTCCTCCAGGGCATGGACACCCTCTTGGCGAAGCATGGCCCCACTGCTCACAGTGAAGTCTTGCTCTGCCACGAGGTTTCAGTGAGTTCTCTATGCTGATTCACAGTGCTCTGGCCTAAATACACACTTAAAACTTCAGACAGCCTACTGCATGCGCCGCTGGGTTCTCTGTATGTGTGTGGGCGTGCGCGCGTGGAGGCCGCAGGTGAACTTTGAACTTTGCAAGCACCTCTTCCTTTTAGACAGTGGAGCTCACCAGTGATCCCCCAGGAACTCTCCTGTCTCTGCTTCCACAGTGTTGAGATTACAAGCACATGTCACCCTGCTTGTTTATTTGTTTGTTTGTTTGTTTGTTTTAATGGGTCCTGGGGATCAAACTCAGGTCCCTGGCAAGGTTAACCCCATCACCAGGATCTTGATAGCCATGCTATTTGTGCCCTCAGGAGCATCGATATTCTGCCCAGTCGTGCCAATCAGCACCACTTTCTTACGGGGTAGGGTAAGCATCTAACCTTCTGCCAGAACGGAGAAGATGGATACAGAAGCTTGGCTGTCTCCCTACAAGGAGCTTGTAAACAGGAGTGAAAGGCAGGTGGGGGGGGCAATAGGCAGAGATCATTGCAAGTGAAGGACCCTCAACCACAGTGTACAGAGATAACAAAAAGAAGACCCTAATTGAGAGTGAGAGACGGTGCTTGGTACGCCCGGGGCAGCGAAGAGGGCAGTGGTATCAGAGATTTGAAGCAGATGATACATAAACAAGATACCAGATTTGGAAATACACCATTGAGGTGAGGGATGGGGGCGGAGGGTACCACTCACCCAAAGCTTTTCTTTTCCAGCAAACCATAGAGGTGGCCAAGCCTGCAGACCGCCCTTTCCCAGCCCCCTGGAAGAAGGAATCTCACTGGACATCTATTCAACCTACATAAAGCCAGTGCCAACACCAAGGAAGAGCGAAGGGCAGGTAGGCTTCACTTTGCCCTTCCTCCCCCGATAAGCATTATACGGGCACAAGATGGAAAGAACCCCATGTTCTCCCATTGTCTTCGCCTCTGACGTTTTCCTGGCCAATATAAATACTCCATTCAGAGTTGATTCGTGCACAGGCCAGTTGACCATGGTCAGGAGTTTTTATCTCCTCCCCACGTCCTATCCAGGCTCCGCGTTAGCAGTCCCCAAAGTTTCTTATAATTCCCCAAGATATGCGGTAATGTAAAATGCAAGCTTCCTACCAGCTCACCATTGCTCCTGCTAGGACGGTACTCAGTAGAAGTTCGAGGCTGCCTAACCCTGAGCACTCAAGTGCTTGCCTGAATATTGTTTACTTTCAATATCTGAATGTGTTGATCTCTGATGTCTTAGATACTGGATCAAGAGCAAAGCCCTCAGGAGACCCAGCCCGAGACTGAAACAGAAGAGGTGGATCCTCTACTTGGCTTCACCATTGATGACGTAAAATCAGCTCTGGCTCGAGTGACAGATGAAGTATTGAACAACATTCAGGTACTGAGAGTGGGCAGCGAAGTCCCCTTTATTCTTGGTGAATTAGCCCACGTCAGCCTCAACATCTGTGAACATCTTGTCTGCTCTGGTCAGGCAAGAAGGGAGGGTTAGGGTTTGCATACTCTATCTCACGAGGCTACATGATCCTCAGCTGAGTCTCCTGGGATTCAGTATGATCACAAAAACAGATTTGCCAGCAGCATCTCGTGTGCCGAGTGTTATCAGCTTGCAAAAAAATCTTTCAACACTGAAACCCCAGGAAAACATTATGGTGAAGACTTTGAACCACACTACACTGTAAACACGGCTTATGCAAGGGTAAACGACACGTGCTCCTGACGAAGGAAATGCTGCTTAGTTAAGTCCCCTCACCCAGTTCCAGGTTTGAAACTCTCAGGTACTTCCCGTCTTTACATCTCACTAATCGCTAAGCCGTTTGCACCAAGAGTGCCCCAAGAATAGGTAACAGGGACCACTCCTGGGCAGCTGCACGTCATCTCTCAGTTGGTTACTTTGTGTTTAATATTTTCCCCGTCTCATCCAAGAAACAAATAACTCCTACCTCTATGTAAAGTCTTAACAGGAATCCACATAATTTTCTGAGCCAAATGCTTTAATAAAGTGAATTGCATGTTTTGAGAAATGACCGTAAATCACCACAACAACACGAAATGCATCTGAGGGGAAGATTTATCTCTTATCTGAACTTGAGACCACATATAAGAAGCACACCGTATTAATGACTAATTTAGAAAGAGCAAAAGCTTAGCTTGTCCCAAGCATACCTTGTTACTCGTTTAACCATCAAATGTTATTGCAATATTTATACGAACATTTAATGATCTGGTGCCAACAGAATCAGCCAAAGTCCCCAGCTTAATAAGGGGTGTTTAGTGTTTACCAGAAATAGTGGAAGAACACGTTTTACACAAAGGGCTATTGTTAACAACCCTGAGAATGTAATCACTGGTTACTGTGTAGAAGGGCAGAGTGCAGCCGAATTAAGCCGAGTTCAGAACATACCTCCTTTTTAGATTTGATAACATTTCCTCTAAATATAGTTTACGTATAATCATGGCCCAGGGCTCCTTTGCAATCCCACAGCTCTGAAATTATTGCCGAGGAACTACTAGACAAGCGAGAGGATTGTTTGCAGGACCCACAATTGAAAACATCTTAACTAAGGCCATGTTCCATGAAGGGAGCTGCATGTTTTTAACTATTAGCTGATTTTTTTTTTTTTTTTTTAAGTATTAGAGTCTGCAGCATTGAGACTTCTCTTCTTTGACAGAAGGGGCAGGATTAGTATATATGCTTATTATCTTCCCATTAACATGAAGCCATCCTGGAAGCTCGGTGGACCAGAGGGGAGAAACTCAGACCCTGTAGGTACCCTGAGCATCTCTGTACTGGGTGGATCTCATCAATTCAGGCCAAATTACTGCTGATTTTTTTTTTCAACAAAAATGACAAGATGACGTGGAATTCTCCAGTGTCTCAAGATAGCAAACCACCCTCTGTCTGTATTGTCTCTCCGTAATCCTACTAAACTCCACGCAAGTAGAGAAGGCACTTCAGCGACGAATCAAAAACTGGGACCCAGAAAGAGAACCATTTGTCTACAGTTTCCAGACTAAGCAAGCTCAGCCGGTGGTGCTGGGAACCTGGTCCCAGTTGCAACTCCAGGGCAGTCCGAGGAAAGCACATCTAACACCAGGCCCAGGCTGCCCTGGCTGTCAATACACGGGGAGGGGGAGGCTTCGTGCTTGGGATTTTCCCATGCCTACCTTCCTCTTGGACAAATTCCAAGATGAGTAATTGCCCTGGGCCTTGCTTCAGTCCCTCTCCACCCCAGAGTCAGACAGGCTGAGTTACTTTCCACTTCTAAGTGATCCTGGCTCTAAAAGCTGACACACTTCCAACACCGTGTGTCACTGGACACTGGGAAAACACACCTGTCACACACACAAACACACACACACACACACACACACACACACACACTTAATGCATTTTGCTCACAGTGTTTGAGATCTTTCCGTAGGTTTTTTTTTTCCTTCCTCTTTATTTAAAGTCACTCTGTTATTACAGTTTTGGTTTGTTTCTGTTTTTTTTTTTTGTAGAAAAGGTCAATAGAGAGTTCACGTTTCAGTACATTTTCTCGGAGCTATTTCTCTATTGTAATTTCAAGAGGCTATCAACTTCTCTAAAATGGAGTGTAAACCCTTAATTTTTCTCATGTTCCCCCCCCGTATTTCTCCAGGATTCACTAGGCTAATTTAGAACTTTATTAAGAATTAAGTTACCTTGGCCCTCAGATGACAATTAAAATTATACAAAATAGACCAAACATTTTAATCCAATACAGTTTAGGTATTTTTTTATTTTAAAGATACATTCAAAACGAAATCGGTTTGGCCCTGAGTTGCATAATAAAAATAACACCCACTGAAACAAACCTTAATATATTTAAAGAATCGTATTTCAGAGAAGTAGGGACGATAATGCTGAATTCTTGTATTAAATGTTGGCCGTTGGCCCTTACACAGCAATGGAATAAAACAACGTGAGAAAAGGTAAACAGAGTCACCCATCCTGGGATTTACAATGTCTTGGGTCAACTTTGAATGATCCGGGTTAGAAAAAAATCACACGAGGCGGCGGTCAGTAAAAGCTACTGAACACAGGGCATGGGGAGGGGGGGCGGGTTCATAACAGCTCCTGAAGGAGATGGAATCAGACTGACCCCCGAGTTGAAGGCAACATGCCTAGTCAGCAGCATTCTGAAGAGTAACAAGGACACACAGCAGACCGACAGATCCAGCTAGTAGGCACGAGGTCCTTGCATCCAGGCTCTGCCGCTTGCACCTAAACTAAAGCATCGACCACCAAGATCTGAAGTCTCCTCTCCTGACAGTACCGTGCACATGCTCCCTTCGAGAACCCCCTCCCCAAATGCAGTGTAAGAAACTCTGTCTCAAGGAAACACCAGGTGAGTCCCCAGATCCTCGCAAAAACCCCAGTGAGGTTCCGAAGAGGGAGCTGGAGGATGACAGCCCGACCATCCTTCACCGGAAACCATGGGCTTATGGGAGGATGCCGAAGCGTTAGCTGAAGGAGAAGCCCACCGTCTGGCTAGAGCAACTCCTCCTGATCCATTAAGACTGTGTCAAAATTATTTCTCCAGACCATTTCAACGCCTACATGGTGCAATATGCCATAAATTTATGCTAATTCATAAGGTGCAACAATTTTTAATATCTCATGATAATATATTAGCACACTGTGCGATTAGTGAAGTATATTTTGAAATCAGGAGTTGGGATTAGTTAAGTGCAATGTTACCTAACTCCTATTCTCTACCTCATTTTCCAGATAAAGACTTGTCCAAAATGCCAAAGCCAAATTAGACCATAGACTGATCGATAGTCCATAAACCATGTTCCTTTTAGCCCTGCCAAAGTACTGCCTGAGGGTGTCAGTGTAAAAGGGTAACTAGAGGGCCATTTTCTCCCTTCCCTTGCCTCATCCACTCAAGCAGTAACAACGGGAAAAAAAAAAAAAAAAAAAGAAGAATCCAGAAGTCAAAAGCTGATTTAAGAAGAAAGAATAAAAATAATAAGGGCAGTGGTGGCGCATGCCTTTGATCCCAGCACTCGGAAGGCAGAGGCAGGTAGATCTCTGTGAGTTCGAGGCCAGCCTGGTCTACAGAGTGAGTTCCAGGACAGCCAGAGCTACAACAGAGAAACCTTATCTGGAAAATCCAAAAAAAAAAAAAAAAAAAAGAATTACATGAACACATAAAAATATTTTTAATCGAATCTGGTCATGAAACAGTACTGGTTTTTAATTTTTTTCCATTTAAATTAAATAATAAGTATTTCTCAGAAATACAGCTACCATGAAGACTTCAAATTATGCTACATACTTAAATAATCAGCTTTTAAAAAATATATAACTTAAATATATAATATATATTAATATATATGCCAACATATATATTAATATATGCCAAATATATAATATAAATTATATAAATTAAATATAATTAAATATAGAACTTAAATATATAAATTACATATTCCATTATTACATATTTTATTATTATATTATAATATTATATTATATTATTATAATATCAATATTAAATATATACAATTTATATACTTAAATATATAACTTTGATTCATTAGCACACAGGAGTACGAAGTACTCGCCGCACACTTGTAAATAATATTCTCGAGTCACGCCAACAAGCCTCGAAATGCCACTGCCCCTGTGTGCAACTGAATTTATTCATCTTGATGAAAGGAATGCATTTCCTGAGCCCCACCCCCCCACCCCACCCCCGCGAACACAATAAGGTGTGTTTCCTGGAATTACACAGGTAGCGATGTCAGTGTGCAGGGCGCATCACCGCCAGAGGCTCGATACCGTCACAGCTGTCACGATCACTAAAACCTGTCACCAACTGTTTATGAGAGTTTTCTTTTTTCTTTTTTTTTTTTTTTTGTACCAAAAATATACTACGCTCAGAATTATGAGAGCCGTCCTAATCGTGAGATTATTTGTGTTAATCCACACATCGAAGCTCGCAGGGACCCCATTTAGGATGCATTGGAGGGAAGGTCAAAAGGGGTGTGTGTGGGGGCGAGGGGGGGAGTCCCACAACATCGCACCAACCGAGCCCAAAGCAGTTACTCTGGATTCAGCCCTTACTGGCAAATCTGTCTGGAAATGCAGATCGCTTATCCTGTCTTCTAACACGAGGCTGTGTGAAAAATGGCTGTCCAAATACCACTTCCTGTCCGTGGTCGAAAAATGCTATATACATTGGGAATGTGAAGAGAAATCCGATAAAGTGTTATCACATCACCGCAGGCTGGGAACACGGCTCTGTCTGCAAAACAGGAAGGTGTGTGAGGGATAATGTCTGTCTTTAGGCAACCAGAGTATGTCAAAACCACAGAGACAATGTGCAGCCAAAGATAGCTCTGTCATAACTACTTTTTTTTTCTTTTTTTTATGATTGTCTTCACAGAACGAGATAAGCGAAAAGCTGCAAGTACAGGAAGAGGCCTTCAGTGCCCGAATAGAGAAACTGAAAAAGGCCTGAGGACTTCTCGGTCTAAGCAGAGCCATGCTGAACTTCAGAGAGAGACAAACAAAAGTGGCCACAATAACAGATCCCCCTAGAGTGCTGGGTCTCCTGCCTCCACTCAGCGCCAAAAGAATAGCTCAAACCCCCTTTCTGTCTTCCCAGGGCTGACCAGCAAAGTGTCCTCCTTCCTCGCCCCGCCCCGCCCCGCCCCGTCCCGCCCCTGCCCGCAACCAGCAGCGTCTGCTTCGTGGGCACGAATCTAGAGAGTTACGTAGGAAAATGTAATTACTGTTAAGATGGCCCTGTGACGTTTTGACTAATAAATACTATTCTTCTTCGGTGGGAGTGAAACAGGCCTTCTAAAATAACAACAACAACAAAAAAAAAAAATGTAGAAAAATAATAACGGTTTTTCCCGTTATTGGCCAGACGGGTTGTCCCATTGCCGCAACCCTGCGAGGAGAAGGGCGCACCTCACTCCAAGGACAAACTTTCTAAACAACGGCCTTCCCAGCATCCCCACATCCCAGTGTGTACTGAAGGGTTGGGTTTTTTTTTTTCTTTTCTTTTCTTTTTTTCTTATTTAACTCATTTGGTTTTCTTATTTAAACGTTTCAGTGTGAAACCAATTTTCTGAAATTATATAATGCAGTCTGAAGCATTTTAATTTATTCCGCACTGTATTTGCTGTTTCTAATCTTGTTACTCTCCCAGGAGAACGCGTGACCTATATAAAAAGAGGCAATGTATAAATGATTATTAAAGGCCAACCTATATATAGATTGTAAAAATCTTAAACACAAATCAAACTCACAGAGTTTCTAAAATTAACCGTTAGACTGCACGGGGATGATGGTGGCGGGGGCTCATGAAAAATAAAAAGGAGAGAAAACCTTAAGCCTTTAAATACCCTTATGAAAATACAATTTCAGGATGAGAATAGCTACATGCCAACGGTTTGTCCCTAGTCAGAAAGATTAATTAATCGCTACCTAAGCCCTTTCCCACGTTCCAAGACTTAGGAATATTCTAGAATAAGGACACAACACTGCTGAGGGGGGTGGTGTCCCTTATGAACTTTTGAGGTACATGGTTCTGGGTGGAACTTCATTGGATATGGGTGATAGCCTTACTCCCTCAGTCAGGACCGGAAGAACCCCCTTAGATCATGTTCCTTCAATGACAGACGAAGCTTCAGATTCAGTTTTACATACTTTACAGAGGACAAAGGTGTGAATGTAGAGACATTTTCCAGTAACCTCTGTCTTCATCCAGCTCATAGTTAGCAGGCTTTACACAGTAATGTCAGATCGACGTGACTACAAAGATCACCCCTTCTGGTACCAAGACTTCCATCCACGGAAACCTGGGGAAGAGAACAGTCTCATGAAAAGAGTCAGTGTCGTGGAGTTATACAGGACCACTTAGCAATCTAGAGAGGGGTGGGATATTTTTTTTTAATGACTTTTAAGTTGGAGGGCCTCTCAACTCTAACTAGAGAAGACATTCTACTGAAGAGACAATTAAAAAAAAAAAAAAAAAAAGCACCCATCAATACCTGAGACAAGGCTCGGCCTTTTGCCATCCACAGAAGGTAAGAAGCATCCGTCGGGGATTTTCCTCCTAGCCCTGAGGCTCTCCAGAGAGCGATCATGTTCACTGTGTTGTGAGCAAGGCATAGCTGCCACTACTTCAGGCCTTAGCAGCTGTGGTCTCCGCTGACTACTGGATACTCATTTCTCCAAATCCCTAATAGGAAGCCCAGTCACCCTCCACTGGACTGGGATCTTGCAGCCATCCTGGGAGTCACCAAGTGTGCTCCTTCTCAGATGGCATTTCCTCTTGCTTCTGTTCTCCTAGAGCAGCAGTTCTCAGCCTCTGGGTCGTGACCCCTTTAGCGGGGTCAAACAACCCTTTCATAGGTGGTCACCTAAGACCCTCTGCGTATCAGATATTTACAATTCATAACAGTAACAAAATTGCAGTTATGAAGCAGCAACGAAAATCATTTTTATGGTTGGGCGGGGGGGTCACCACAATAGGAAGAACTGTATTAAAGGGTCGCAGCACTGGGAAGGTTGAGAACTGCTACCCTAGAGAACAGACGTGGTTCTTCTGAATCTTCCAGAGTCTCCTGAGGATATCCTATTGACATAAAAGCCAAGGATTTTTCCTTATTTATGAAATGACTAAGTCAGATCTTCTTCATGACAGGCAAAACACCTATTGATTTGCGTTTTTCTGAGCAAAAATCAGTCTGGATCAGAATACTCTCATCTTGTTGGGATTTACAGAAGCCCAAACAAAGACCAGATGCTGAAAATCTGATTTGCTTTCGGGATCTCTTCCCATTCCATGGAAGTACAGTCATTAGTAAGATTGGCTCATCACTACATTCGGTCAGAGTTGTGAAAAGAGCTTTTGTATTTATATTAATTTGTAGCTTCGGAGAATGTTCCATGAAATTGTCCTCAATGGTCAGCCTAATGTCTGTATCTTCTTTTGAATCTAATCTGATTTATTTGGGGCAGTTTCTTGGTATTAGGATGAATAAGATGGATAAAGTCCTTGCCTGCATGCAGCTAATAGTGGTTTATCATCCAATGACAGATGCAATTTGATACAGGGAGATTTAATAATTAAGAAACAGCATGCACGAAGGACAGAGGCATGAGGCAGAAAGGGTAAAGAAGCAAGGGCCCCTTCTGCCTAGGATGCTCTGAGGGCACCTCGCAAGGTCTCAAGTGAAGGGACCTTTCTGCCATGTCGTCAAATAGAACCTCTGGCCACTTGATGCAGCTCTGAGGGGAAGAGCTATGTGCAGGGTCGTGGCCTGAGGAAATGACTGTGCTGGCTATTTATCTCAAATTCAGCGCTCTTTCTAGTGTACTTAGTTGGAATCCTCATCTTACCATACTCTTCTCAAAGAATATGAGGTAGCATAGCCACCCAAACGCCCAACGTTATAATTCATAAAGTGAAATCAGCCTCTTCTTCCTTACAAAAACATTCATGAAATTTCCCGTGTAGAAGAATTGCACATAAGTTATATAGGTGTACCACTCCGGTAATGGAGCCATTTTGGTCCCACTTCGTCCGCTTTTGGACAAAGCGACTCACTTCCAAAGAGTAAGACATGGCAAAGGAAGAGGTAGGAGCCACACCCTCGCAGAGGTGAGTCCCTGACCCACACTATCTCGGGTCCGTAAGAGTCATCACAATTCACGTTGGTAACAACCAGTAAGAGTGTTCTACCTCCAGCATCTCCCTCCCCAAGTAAGGGGAAATACCATTCGAAAAACACCACGAAAACTCCAGTGGGGAGAGCTACTACGTCTCCACGGTGCTGACTTGTGCTCACCAAGGTCATCGGAAACGAGGGAGGGATGAAAAAAAAGAAAATCTCACCTCCAAAAGGAGTTTGAGGAGACACGACGGCCAAGTGTACTTTGGTAACTGGATGGGAGGATGGGACCCGGAGGAAATGAGAAAGCTATGGATAATGGGTATGTGCAAAAAAATCCTTCAACGCCAGCTCATTAATTGGGCCAAATGCATCATACTAATATCAGGTGAGTGGCAACGTTAATAATTACTAGTAAGTAGGAGAAAGGGGTCGGGGAGACTGTACGGGTCTATAACACCTGCCCAATTTGTCTACAAATCTAAAACAGTTCTACAAAATTGAGATCTATTAATTAATTGAAAGGGGAATATCGAACAGAATAAAACAAAGTAATTACGAAGAAAAATGATCCTGACCACATTCTGTCATTCATGACCCTGCCTTCTAAATGGCACAAGAAAAGAAAATCAAATATACTCATCTTGCAAACCAAAAAGCAAATGCTCGTGAAGAGGACCGTGACAAGGGACCCAACCTCAGTGAGGAGCATAGGGTTTGCTGTGGCTCTCACGTTTCCTGGAACTCCCTGTACCCTTCTCAATTCTGTGGCAGAGTTCGAAACTTCCTGTAGCTATACTCCCTTTATAAACAGAGAGTATATGGAGTTGTTTCGGAACATAAATTTCAGAGTTGGAGAAATAGCTCAGTAGTTAAGATCCTTGAGTGCTCTTGCAGAGAACCCAAGTTTGGTTGGATTTCCTTTTGGTGCCTGATCTTGATCCTTAACCATCAACTTGACAGCATCTGGGATGCGCTCAGACACACCTCTCAGCAGGTCTATGAGGACATTTCCAGGAAGCATTGTCTAAGGGGAAAGACCCTCCCCACAGTCTGTGGCACCCTCCAACAGTCAGCTTAGAAATAAAAAGTTCCAAGGGCAAAAATGGTGCAGTCCTTTCCTATCTGTCTTTGCTCCCTGCAGTTGCATGTGTCCCTCCCTCCTTTCCTCTTTCCTCCTCCTCCTCCAGCTCCTCCTTTTCCTCCTCTTCCTCCTCCTCCTTCTCTTCCTCCTGCCGCCGCTGCTGCTGTCTGCTGCTGTTTGCTGTCTACTGTCTACTGTCTGCTGTCTACTGTCTGCTGCTGCTGCTGCTGCTCTGCTGCTGCTGCTGCTGCTGCTGCTGCTGCTGCTGCTGCTGCTGCTGCTGCTGCTGCTGCTGCTGCTGCTGCTGATGCCTTCTGGCAGTGAAATCAGTATCCATCCTCTTGGCCTTTCACTGTATTAGGGACTGAAGACCTGAAACTCTCCAAAATTTTTTCAGGCATTGAGAACCAGAATGAGTAGCCTACGGTTTGTGTCCTGGGCAGCTGGCTGAGGTTCTCAGTCTCCCCAATGCACAGAATACTGGACTTCTAGGCTCTCTCAATTATAAACCGTTCAATACATTCCATCGAATTGCCTGTACATACACACTTTCCGTTTTGTTCTTCTAGAGAACCTTGCCCAAAATAGTCCCAAATGTAACCCAGCCACTATGAAGAAACAAACAAACAAACAAAAAAAAAAAAAAAACCAGAAAGGCAAAACTGTAGAGAAACCCATCTTTGGGTCATTGCTACTTCCGTCTAACTGGCCTGAACTGGCTCAGTGTGATTTCACAGCAGGTATCCTACTGATCACTGTCTATGAGGTGTGATAACTCAACAATTCTTTAACTAGAGGCCTTTCTGTCCTTGTGTTGTGTGAGGTAACTGTCTCTTTACTCACGTATGTCTGAGCTTCTCTCCTAGTCTGCCAGTCTACGACATAATTGACACAGTCTCACAAGTATGACCGGTTCTACATGTGAGAATTTTCTCACAGGCCCCACTTTACCCCCATTCTCCTGCAAGCAAGGCTAGTTCATTTATAAATGATAACATTAACTGAGTTAGAAGTTCTCTAGTATAACAGAAGTATAACGAGAATCCTAAATTACCCATTTATAGGCATTCTTTCCCTTTGGCCAAGGATATGTCTTTAGTTGATAAACTACTTAATTCACTAAAAATTCACTTAATTCACTACTCCAGGACTCTGAGCAAGGCCTTTGCTAAAGGAAGCATTGATATATTGGCTGCCACGGATATTAATTATATCCAGCTCAGAAGATTGACAGGTACTTCTGAAGCAGCATTCTGCCTCGCGAGTCGGCAGCTGTGTCGCTCAAAAGAAAGGGAAGCACGTTCAGAGTTGGAAATAGAATCGATTTTCCCTCCCTCAAATACGTCCAATAGCCAGTTGTCCACGCGCGGCAGTGACCACAGACATCATCACGTAAAGTGATTCTAGAAGAGAAATCTAATCTCAAGATGGCTTAAACATCTACCAACAAGATGACATAAATGAGTAGCCAGAAGATTGAAACTCAAATACAGGGAGCTTCAGGGGCATCCTTGGGAACCCCGATTGCCCCTGCTGCAGGGCAAACAGTTCACCATCTTGGCTTCTATCATCTGGGATGTTCCCTTGTAATCCAAGGATGGCAACAGCATCCTCATATGCTCAAATCAAAGAAGATTTTTCTTCTTTGGCTTCTCTCTCTCTTTTTTAATTTACATTCTTTATTTGAAATAATTATAATCATATGTAGTTATAAAAAGAGGTCTCAAGAATTGCCTAATTATATTTTATGATACAACAGGACAAAGTGAAAACCATGCTATTAACATAGAATGCATTTTATACGCGTAAGAAAATGCCAAAGAACAAATTTAATTAATAACAAAGACAGAAAAGATTTACCTCAACTGTGTCTTCCTTTTTTTTCTTTTAACACTTTACTGTGTGTGTGTGTGTGTGTGTGTGTGTGTGTGTGTGTGTGTGTGTACACAAGTGCCCGAATGTCTCAAGAAGATGGTGGATTAGAAGGGGACATTGGATCCCCTGGTACAGGAGTGTCAAGTGTTTGTGAACCTAACCTGGGTGCCGGGAACCAGACTCTGGTCCTCAGGAAGAACAGTATATATTCTTACATGCGTGCTGAGCCATCATTTCCCCAGCCCCCTTGTGTGTCTTTTTAAGAACAAAAATAATGTTTCCCATAGCCTCCTGTATCTCTTTGACCACAAGCATGTTCCATGAGCATCATACAGCAGATACGGGCAAGGGATAGAGAGTGACCAGTGAGTTCGGTGAGGCAGGATTCCCCAGCTGGGGCTGAAACTGGGTCAGCCAGTCCTTGAACAAAACGGTAATTCTGTTAGAGTAGCAATTCTCAACCTGTGGGTCATGACCCCTTGGGAGAGGTGTGTGTGAAATAACCATTTCCCAGGGGTCACCTAAGAGCATCTGCATATCAGATATTAACATTACGATTCATAACTGGCAAAATGACATTATGAAGTAGCAGTGAAAATCATGTTATGATGGGCGGAAGGGGGGGTGCAGGGCGGGAGGGGATCACCCACAACGTGAGGAACTATATGAAAGGGTTGCAGCATTGGGAAGGTTGAGAGCCACTATGAGAGAAGAGATGGGGGTAGTCCTAGGTGAGCAATGATCAAGCCCAGTGCTTCAGACAATCTCCTTCTGTAACACTGGCTCCAGGAATGTCTTCTCATTCTGGGCATTCTTACATGCAAATTTAGATACAGAAGGAAGATGCGTATGTTGCTGTCCCATAGATGAGAGAATAACTACAGCCTGTCTTTGCTTCTGATACTACGCTTCTACCACTGATCGTGTGTGTGTGTGTGTGTGTGTGTGTGTGTGTGTGTGTGTGTGTGTGTGTGAGTGTGTGGTTTAAAAAAAAATGTTTGTTTCAGAGGAAGCTTCTGTTCCAAACACATCTATGAAAGCTAGAAACCGGTGAGAGCAACCCTCCTGGGCACGCAGGGTGTTGGCCCCATCCTGACTTGTGGTTTCTACTGAGGTTTGGAGGACATGGTCATCACTAATTCAACCAAGTATGGCCTTCTCAGATTCGGCTACTTTACTCCAGGAATCCTCTTGGGCCCCTGCATTTCTTAGAATTCCCATAGAGGGATAACAAGATGTGTTACTAGAGATGTTAGAAAGCCATCTCTGGGCCAAGGACCAAAACTAAGGAGACCGGTAAAATGGTGGAGTGTAGATTTGAGACATTTCTTACATCTAAAAAGGACAAAAGGTAGGTATTCTTATACACCATAACACTACTCTGTACTGTAGTGGAATTAGGCACATACAAGCAAAGTGGTGGTGCTTAATTCTGAGAGCACAGGTGAGCTTCTTTTGATTTTTCTGTGTTTCCCACACATGCAATCTGTGATGGTTTATTCTTGATTGTCAACTTGGCTACACAGTGAGGGTGTTTCTTGGAAAGACCAGAAACTGGGAGAGAAAGAGCCACTCTGAAGATGGGTGGCACCATCCCCTAGGCTGGGAGCTCGGATGGCTGGGGTAGGCATTCCCGGCCACCAGGAAGTGAGGAGCTCTGCTCCCCCATACCTTCCACTGTGATGCATCCCACCCGGCTCAGGAACAGCAGAGCTGGGTAATATAAACTGAGACCTCCGAGAACAGGTATTATTGGCTTTCGGTTGTTGATTTCCATATCTATCACGGCAATGGAAACCTTACACACTAACTTTTTCTTCCTGTCACAAATATAAATGATGCTGTGTGTCGATCTGCTTCTGGGAAGTTTACAGTGCTGCCTGGGGTTCCCCTGGAAACCACACAGATGACACACAGCATGATGGACACAGGTGCTATCTGAGGAAGTTGAGACAGGGAGATCCAGAGGCCAGTGAGAGATCCACCCAAGGCTGGCACCTGAGGCTGACCTCTGGCTTCCACACACACAGGCACACACATGGACACACACAGACACATACCCGCACACGCTTTGTGCACCACCATACACACAGAAACAACTGCTGTAGAGAAGAAGCACCCCATTAAAGACTATCTCAAAGTTGCTTAAACTTTGGACCCCAGGTGTATTCTAGTAGAGACTGAGACGCGGGCTGTGGCATGAGTCAACCATATGATCATGTTTAGTGGCTGCTTCTAGTGTAGCTGATACTCTAGCACAGGGGTTCTCAACCTTCCTAACGCTGCGACCCCTTAACACAGTTCCTCACGTTGCGGTGACCCCCCCAACCAAAAGATTGTTTCAGTTGCTACTTCATAACTGTAATGTTGTGACTGTTACGAATCATAACGTAAATATCTGATATGTAGACGATCTTAGGCAACAACTGTGGGAGGGGTCATTGGACACCCAAAGGGGTCACAACCCGCAGGGTGGAGAACCCACTGGGTGCTGCTCCCATCATGCTTGATGCTCTGTCTCCAGGGTAAGCCCTGTGCCTGGCTCGGAGCTAGTACTTCATGAATATTTTGTACAAGAAGGAGCAGATGGTAGACAGACTTGCTGGCTGGTTGACTATCCCCAGCACCGCTCTGGCTTTTCTTATGACTGCAATAAGACAACACATAGAGATTAGAACTGTAATTAACCCACAGCTGAAATCATTATTATGTATAAATAATAAGATTACTTAACTGAAAACCCAGGAGACAAACTACTCTAAAAACACCATAAGAAGGGAGGGTGGCCCATACATATTTTAAATGTTATATCATTAAAAATGTGAGAGGGGTTAGAAAGTCCCTCATAATGGGGATTCTAAGACGGCAGAAAGAAAAAGAACTTGTCTGAACTCTTCCGAAGGACGCTCTTCGAGGCACGATGTTGAAATACAGCAGGGAGACCGAGTTTTAAGCGCAATTGCATGGAGAGATCTCCGGAGGTATTTTTGTATCCGCTGATGTTGTTCTGAAGCCCCTGTGCATGATGGGACAGCAGGAGACGAGAAAGCTCACCAGTGACAAGGGGCCCCGTTTTTCAGAACTGAGAACATTATAAATACTCAAATTCTTAGAAGCATATCACACAGAAATAGAAACCAACTTGACAATTCACAGTGGAGGGCTTGGAAATTGCCAAGGATTAAGGATTTATTTTATGATAGAGTTTATTTGGGAAGAAGAGTCTATAATTTTGGAGCCACTCCACGAACAGATCTGACCTAACGTCTCAGCTTATTAGCTGACATGCAACTTAATCCATCTAATGATACTTAATAAAGAATCCATGGGAAGGCATCCCATAAGGAATTGGGCTGGGACTATTTATTGTCTGGGGAAAACGTTTACATGTGTGTTTCATGTGTGAAATTTTACAGAATATGTAAAAATTACAAAATAGCCATAAGAAAATCGGAGTGATTTTTCTCACAAGGTAGTAAACTGTCAGAATTAGTGCAATCTTATCGCAAAGCACAAGAAGGAGAAAAAAGACAATTTCTTAAGATTTATTTTATTTTCTCAATTGTATGTGTATGTCTGTACACATGTGTGCAGGGACCCGAGGAGGTCATCGGGGTTTGTCAGATCCCCTGGAACTGAATTATAGGCCACTGTTAACTCCCTGGCATGCGTGCTAGGAGCAATCAAACTCCAGCCCTCTGTTCTCTTAACTACCGAGCCATGCATGCTGGGAACTGAACTCAGGCTCCTCCTGAGACATCTCTCTTTCTGTTTCTGTGGGTCAGGAGGTTAAGGGCACGGAGTTTGATGGTCCCCAGCACCCACATCAGGCAGCTTGTAGCTCCAGGAGATCTGACATCCTCTTCAGGTCTCCGTGGGCTCCTGCACGTATGTGATGCATATAACTTCACAGAGGTTGAAGCATATACTCAAAAATAAAAATAAATGAACCTTGAACTCCTGAGACATGTCTCCAACCCCTGAAAAAAAACTTCAATATCTGCATAGGAAACTCTTAAACCTTCCCATGGGAAAGCACACAAATTCACCACAAACATAAGAAGAAGAAAGAAAAAAAAACCAAAGAAGATACTTCCAACATTAAAATTAATTATTTTAATACAGAAACAACTCTTTTAAATCATCACAAAAGATGCCAATAACGAAACAAAATTGCTAAGGATCTGGACAAATAATTCACAGGTTAATAAGCCCAAATTATCAACAGCAAGCAAAAGGTGTTTAATCTCAACAATTCTTGAGACATTCAAATGCAAAGAAACCCCAAAAAGTAAAAAGTAGAAATAAAAAGCATTTGTCCACTGCCCTACGGGAACTAAGACTGCCTCAGACCTGGAAGAACTATGCCTCTCCTATTTAACCCCTCCGTGTTAAGGAGTGCTTTAAATTTCAGGCGAGATGTCAGGACTCATTTTTGGTAAATTGCAATATGCCACTCATTCTCTCTGCCAACCCACATCCTTCTCTTCCAACATGGCATGTGTGACTTTCACACCACTGATAATTTCCATGTCATAAATATCCATCCGGATGAGCATAAATGAAGTGGATGACGACGGGACAATTCCTGAGCGAGAGTATGCAGAGGTCTAGATCTGGGTACCAGCCATGCATTCTCTACATACATCGCAACTGCAAGATGCCTGTTTCTAGCAAAGCAAGTGAAGCCCGCATCCCACAGCCACCTTTTAAAAGCACACGGTGAAGGTAATTAAACCGGCATTTGTGTGTGCGTGTGTGTTCCTTCGTGTGTGTGTGTGTGTGTGTGTGTGTGTGTGTGTGTGTGTATGTATACACATGTGTGCATACTTGTGTGAAGGCTAATGTTGTTCCTCGGGTACTGTCTACCTTTTCCATTGTGAAGACAGAGTCTCTCACTGATCTAGGACTTATCAAGTAGGCAACTATCTTCCAATGTGGGAATTTCAAGTATATGATACCACACATGAGTTTTTTTAAAAATCTGAGTTACAGGAATCACACTCAGGGCTTAACGCTTACAAGGGAAGTATTTTACCAACGGGATCTATCTCTCCAGTACCCTAAATTGGCATTTTAAAGAAGAACCCCAATTCATACATAGACGGTTTAATGTTTGAAAAAACACTGTTGTGGCAGACTACAAAATCTTTCTATAAAAATCGAGCACTTGAGAGAGGAAAATATACACGTAGAATACCACCTCGGTTGTACTTGTGAGTGACCACCCACCTCCACTGGCAGAGCTCTGTTCTCGAATCCTTGTTACATCTGAGGTTGTGTCTCTTTAGGTTGCTCTCCCAATCTCCTGAATCAAATTATACTCATCAAAGCTTTCCAGTCTTCAAAAGTGCTTTCAGAAGGCGCATAAATTCAACCCCTCGTCCGATGATTCAGGCACTTAATCACACCATAAAGTTAATGGAATCCAATTTGAATGTAGACACCTCAACAACTACCTTGCATCGAATTCACAGCCTTCATAAAATGTGGGTTTCCAAATGAATCACCCAGCCTAATGGAAAATTCAAAGCAGAATGCTCTTCTCTCATTGGTCAGTGTCCAGATCTTCAGCTGCCTGGAAAGGACCAGAGCTGTCAACACAAATTGGTAGCCCAGGCAACCGCCACACCACCAGGAACTGTTTAGCACATGAAAAACTAGAAGTTACAATACACAGTTTCAGATGTCCTCTAGACTCTTGGGGTAGCCTGTGGCTTATGGCCTGCAAGGGTCAGACTCTGGCTGTCATTCCACAACCCTCACATTTAGCAGCTCACAAAATGTACTCCCTAGGTGCATCAGACTTAGCCCAACTGCTACAAGGCATTTTCCACTAATGGTACCCTGTACTCTGGGGTGTAAGGAAGGGACTACCAAGATTCCAAGAATCCAGCATTTAAGCAACAGGAACGAAAAGCATTATAGGCTTGGTGTCCCTAGCATCCAATTGCGCTATCCATGCTGTCTGGCACCCCCTCATCCTGGAGACATCTGGATTAAGGATGCTGAGCTTCCTATCCAGATGTTCTACATGGTGGGAATGGAACGCTAAACTGAAACAGGGTGGATTTGCAAGTGGGAGGGAACTCTCTAGGTAAACTCTCTTAGGAAATCCTCTTTGTGGTCCATCTACCTCAGATGGTGACAGCTTTTCCAGAAAGGACATAAGACTCTGCAGACTTGATTATTAGAAGTTCTCAACCTGTGGGTCATGACCCCTCTGGGAGTCAAAGGACCCATTCACAGGGGTAGCCTAAGACCATCTGCATATCAGACATTTACATTATGACCCATAACAGTAGCAAAATTACAGTTATGAAGTAGCAATGAAAATAACTTTATGCTTGGTGGAGGGTCACCACGACATGAGGAACTGTGTTAAAGGATCGCAGTATTAGGAAGGTTGAAAACCACTGGCTTAAATGCACCATGAGGTGCATTCAACAAGTGCAGTCATTTCTAAGGTAAGTGGAAGGTAGACAAAATCCTTCCAAAATCCTTCCTTAATTTCTTTTTCTCCCTAAAGACAGTAGCTGGAGTCCAGTCATTCTTCAAAAGTTACTTCTTTCAAATAGTGACCACGCATACAAGAGGAGACAAAGCTCTCAAAGTGTCTCATACACTTTTAGCATAATGCTCTGAACTGAAGATTTAATCCACTGAAGTGGTTTGATGCAAATGTCCCTTCTCAAATTCCTTTTGTACAAAATTTTGATGCATAATGTCTAACAAATGGATTAAACTACATTTGGAGATGTTTTGGGTTGGTTTTTTTCTTTTTCTTTTTTAAAGTAAGCAAAAATGAACAAAAGGTCTCTCTCTCTCTCTCTCTGTATGTGTGTGTGTATTTTAACCTTTCTCATTCTAAAGTAAATCATATATAAACTATGTCTTCTCAAAGCTGTCTTCCATAGAATATTTCTTTGTGTGTTTGTGTGTGTGTGTGTGTGTGTGTGTGTGAAGTTTGAAATACACTGTCTCAGTTGCTGTTCTACTGCTTCAAAGACACACACACACACACACACACACATTTTCTTTTTATAAATGAAAAGAAGGCATTTAATTGAGGACTTGCTTATAGTTTCAAAGGGTTAGCTTATCAACATGGTGGGCAGCAGACAGGGATAGTGAGGGAACAATAAGCTCAGAGTTTTACATCCTAATCCACAGGAAGGAGGCAAATAGAGAGACACTGGGCACGGTGTGGGCTTTTGAAACCTCTAAATCCACTTCGGGTGACACACCTCCTCCGACATGGCCACCCCTCCTAAATGTTCCTAAACAGTTCATCAACTAGGGGCTAAGCATGCCAATGTATTATTGGCCTACGGTGGCCGTTTTCATTCAAACCACCACATGTACCAAATTTCCATTCAAAATGGAGTGGTGAATTAAACACACTGCCCTCAGATTTCCCAACTAAAACAGACAAATAGGACTATGTGACTTTCTGATTTGTGTCCTGGAAGATATTTCAGCGTTTGCATCAGCAGATGAGTGAAATCTTACTACTTAAAGTGTTAACTGGGTCCCTGCCATTTTAATTAGCTTGATGATGGTGAAGTCAGACTGTCTACCGGGGTGGTGGTGGGGGGGGAGTAAGTCTATTGAGTGCAGAGAGATGTCCATGTGCTATAAGGGCCAGAAAACAAACAGAGAGGGAACTGCTACCTCCCACAAAGAAATCACAAGGAGCTGACTCCAACGGGTCAACGTGTTTGTAGTGCTCTGCTGCATCTCTGGCTTATATTTACATATCATTAGCATATTAGTAAGTGGTAATGGCAAAGGGGATAGAAATACAATGAGGAGACTTAGACTCAGCCCAAAGTCTGACTCTGCCTAGTCACATGACCTTGCTCAGTATGCTAATTTCCAGTTCAACCTGTCAGATGAGAACCATGTACTCTCTAGCTACCCTAGAGTTCACGTTTCCTGTTGCTGTAACAAAATCAACTTAAGGAAGGAAGGCTTTATTTTGGCTCATTGCTTCAAGCAGTTGGTCACATGGCATCAACAGTCAAGAAGCCCGGTGACAAGTGCTGGTGCTCAGCTCCCATCCTCCCTTTCACACAGTCCGGGACCCAAGCCCCCCAAAATGGCACAACACACTTTGAAGATAGGTGTTTTTCCACCTCAATCAATCTAACCATCCCTCACAGGCATGCCCAGAAGCTTGTTTCCTACGTGACTCCAGATTTTTGCCAAGTTCTTAACCAATATGCCATGGTTACATAACCAACCATCATACCCTACCCTCTGAATCCCGGGATAAGAAGGATGGACAGGACTCCATGATGTCTTCAGCCACAGCTGTGCTGCAGAATTCTCTTCTCCTTTGGATTAACTGTATTTCCTCCCGAGAGGAGATACCATCTTAGCTCTTCTACGTATTTTATTGGGACGTCCCCAAACCACAGGTGAGGTAGACAAGTTGTTCTAAAGGACACACCTGTAGCCGACCACTTCTGACATGAATCCTACCAGGAAGCCTTTCGCTCACATAACACTTAGAGATGCGGCTTTCACAAAGAGCCAGCCTCTGGACTTTGCGGCAGAATGTTGTCATCTACAAAGCTGATGCTGGAGAAATGTGCAATTGAGTCACACCAAAATTACCGATCGATCAATCAATAGATAAACAAAAAGATCTTAAACTTTTAGGTATATTTTTAATTTTTCCTTGGGCTGTGTTCATAACTATACTCACCCATAATAGCTGACCTGCTGCCCGTGGGTTGCAGACTGGACATGGCTGAATTTGGACAAATATACAGATATCCACTTTCCCAACCCTAACGTTCCCTACAGCCTCCTTTCTGAAAAGCTCACCTGACCCATCTGACTCCTGACGTCGTTTTGTGCTCACTTCATCCTTCTGGATAGTTTCAAAACTCTGAATTTTTTGGATATCATCTCCATCATGTTTTAAAGGATTCACTTACCAATGCTTTTTTTTTTTTTTTTTAACTTGACCTACCTGGTCCCCAGACCTCAGAATGAGGCACAGACAAAAAGAATATTTGGTATTCGGTTACAAGGACACTGGTTAATCTCAGTTGTCAACTTGATAAGATCTAGAATCACCTGGGCATGTCTGTAAGGAACTCTCTTGATTAGGTTATTTGAGGTAGGGAGACCTGCCTGCTGTGGGTGTCACTATTCCCTAGGCTGTGACATAGGCTGTATAGAAGAGGGGAAAGTGAGCTGAGTACAGGCATTCAAGGCTCTCTGCTTGACTGTGGATGCAGTACAACCAGCTGCCCCAAGCTCCTGATGCTTTGATTCTCCCACTGTAGTTAACTACATGCTCAAACTATAGGCCAAAACAGGTTGTTCCTGCCTTGAGTTTCTTTTGCCACAGCATTTTGTCACAGTAAGAGGAAAATGACTACAGACGTGCCTTTCAGAGAAACAATGAAAGAATTTCCATAGCACTAGGGCCCTTTTCTCATTTAGAGTTAAAGACATGGGACAACTAAGGAATTCCTAATTCTCTGAGATAGATATCTTGGGAGAAGATGATGAGGGAAGGCTAGGTACTTTGGCCATCACCCCCGCTCCCCTTCACTTCTACCTTAAATGGCACCACACCCCAGCCACAGTCAAAAACTCTAAAAGAGGAGCTGGAGAGGTGCCTTGGTTGATAAATTGTTTTCTTTGCATGCACAAGGACCTGAGTTCAACTCCCAGAACCCATATTTCTTAAAAAGACAGTGACATATGCTTATAATTCCAGCACTGGGGAGATGGGGATAGGTGGATCCTTGGGACTCACTGGCCAGACAGCCTGGCCTTCTTGGCCAGTTCTAGACTAAGGAGAGACTCTGCCTCAATGAAAAAAGTGGGCAGTATCCAAGGAAAATCACCTGAGAATGTCCTCTGGCCTGTGTGTGTGTGTGTGTGTGTGTGTGTGTGTGTGTATGTGTGCATGCTTAGCACACAGTCAGTGCTTTAAAATTTTTGTATTCTATATAACAGCATAATAGAGAAGGAGTTATTAGAGAGAGTAGACGCTTTAGTGAGCAATCCCCCAGCAATACAGCTCCCTAAATGTGTTGATGTTCATACGTTCAAAATAAACAACCCAAAGAAAAAATCACTTAAGAAGAAATAATACACATTTAATCAGGCTTCCAGAGGAAAGACTGAAGGGAAAAAAAAAAAAACAAGATTATTTTTTAAGAATTATTAAATCTCTTCAAAGTCAATCCCAGCTTCATTGCAAACACACTGCGTGTCCTCTATGTGATAGACCGTCACTTTAGACAACCCTGCTCAGCCCTTCCTTATGAAACGCCTGCATTACAGCCACCTCTGGAGCCTCAGGACAGGGTTTTGGATGGGCTGAAAAAGGTAAGTCCTCTCTCAGTCTACCGAGATGCCTCTCTCCTCTAACAACGTTTAAACACACCAACTGAATACTCCAGCCACCTCTGCCTGGGCTTGATAATCCTGTTAAAGTTTTGGGATTTAACAGTATTCTGGTACCTTCTGTCCCACCCCGGATTTTTAGCTCTTCATCTGCTAATGAGAGCGACTTTACCTTTCCTGGAGTTTGATTAAGGTCCTGAGGGTGGTCGTAAAATGGATCCCTGTTTTTGCTACAAATTCAATTAGCAGAAGTTGGAATTGCTCTCCTCCACCAAAGTTAAATAAATTGTTAATGAGAAATTTACCTTCGCTTGATTCGCCGGTTGCCTTATTAGCTTGGAGTCAACGCTATTAAAGGAGAAGCTGTTTATTAAAGCTTAAGGTGTTTGGCTGAATTGAATGCTAAAAAGATGGTGGCAGGAGAGCGTCACTGACTGCCAGCTTCCAAAACACGCAGAGGCTCCCAGGATCCACCAAAAATCCAGCAACTGCAGGCTCTGGTTGGTTCTTTGCATCGGAGAAATAGTTACCCAATAGGTAAGAATGGTGCATCCAAAGCTTCTCTTATTTAATTCATTCTTCTGAGACCTTGGCTGAACCAAGCAGACATCATGAAATTCGAGATGACTCTCAAAGTGGAACAGGAAAAGCCTTGCCTTTCTTACGGTCCTTACTGGTCCATATCAGACTTCTCATAGGCTGGGGAAAGGAAAAAAAAAAAAAAAAAAAAAAAAAAAAAAGGCCTCATTTCCCAGAATCCCCTGCGGCTTAGGTCTCACAAAGGACAGTCCTCTCCTTCCCCCAACCAGCACAGCATGGGGATGAAGCTGCTAAGCTCAGAGTTAAGAGCCCAACTCCACAGCTGGTGAAAGCCACCCGTTTTGACCTTGCAGGTTAGAACAGGGTTCAAGGGTACCAGTTTCAAAATGACCTCTTTCTTCTCCACCTTGGTAATGAGAAGGCAAGACTCCCCTCAGCCAGCCAGCTCTGAGGAGTTCTTCCGGAGCAGGACTGTCTGCCTGTAACCTACTGCTCTAGCCTCTCCGTGATTTTTGAAAGGTCCTTCTGCTGAAGGCAGCCTGAGTAAATTCTGAACTGGACTGGCTGAAATCTTCCCTTCCACTTAAGCCACCAGACACCCTAATACTTGGGCCTCCGCCTATCTACTTAGGTATAATGGGTTGATAAACTATTTCACAAGTGACTAATAGCTAACAAAGAACGTCTCCAGGGTGCCCAAACCCAAGCAAATATTGCAATGGTGGGTATTCAGGAAAGAATTGCCTATAATGCTGATAGAGATAGGAAGAGAATGATTTGGCTTTTTACAACTCTAAGGAAGTTGTGACTGGTTCATGACGGTAGCCATGTTGCTGATGTTGGAAGCGGGAGAGGACTGTCTTACTGTGGAAGGCTCAGCAGCCGACATCTGCAGCTCCCTAATGCCGCCTAACCTTGTAACCAGGGCTTTGCCCTTGGTACTATAGATACCTCCTAGGAAGCTTTCTGTAAAACCAGGACAATCGTACCTCAAAGGGGAGAAGCTTCAACGGGTGGAAAAGGAAAGTGTTTTCCTGAGGTCCTTGGAGATTAAAAAAAAAAAAAAAATCAAGGGAAGAAAGTGAATGGATGTTGAATGATGATTGACAGGGCCTATCCACACATCCATTCATCCCAACTCCTAAGTGTTCCCAGGACAAAGGAACAGGAAGAATTGCTGTTTCCTCATCACTAACCATGTGCTGGTCTTTACGGGTTTCATTCTCTTAACATTTTGTTCTTGTTTTCCCATAAGACACTCATGTGGCACGCTGGCCTCCTATTTCCTCACTCCGTTGAAGGTGACCCAAGTTGGAAGGAGCTAAGCCAATGAGGTGCCTACCTCTCTCTCTTTACACCTGAAGCGATAGGGTGAGGTTAGGTAACTTCCTTTCAATGGGTATGCAGAATTCTGGGAGATGTGAGCGAAGACAGTATTCTTATGTACAATCTAACCATTCCTGTGGGTAGCGCCTTTAAGAATAATTCCCAGGAGATCCTCTGGAGTCCTGCATGATTCCTTCCTGAAGGTGCCCAGGATACATTCCCAATGCTCCTTCTACTGGAATTCAGACTAAATTAATTAAAATGCTTGTTATTTCAGGTGCAGAAGTCCTGGAGAATGAAACCGTCTTCTCTCCACCCCGTGGCCTTTCATACCATTATGGTGCGGTCCCAAGCTATCAATGACAGGGACAAATGGGGCTTTGCAATGGAGGAGAGAAGCTATTCAAACTGCTCCTGATTTCTACAAAGGAGAGATCGTTTGATCTTTGAAACAGCCAAAGGGGCAGTTTGATCTTCCTCAAACTCATTTATTTTAGATTCTTGCAAATTTCTTTTCTGTAGGTTTATTTCCTTAGAAAACTCAATATTCAATTGAACGGTGACTTTTATACATAGAAATGCAATATTGAATAGCCGGAGTCTAATAAATGCTGTCCTAGCTATATAGGATATTTTAAAAATCATAAAAGGGCCGATTGAGCCCGATCCAGGCAGAGATGACAAAGTGAATTCAATGCTTCTTTTGAAAATGAGTCATGGTCAGAAACACTTTGACCAAAAGCATTTCTTTGAATGCCAGGGGTAAATTTGCTCACTTTCATTTTCTGCCTGGGTTTCAAATCAGCCCTGCAGAACGGAACAAAATCCACTCCAAGAGGCCCAGGCAGCCAGTGCAGATGTGAATGTGAACGGGGGAGAGAGAGGTGGGGCCTGGTCCTTCCCGTCGGTTATTTTCAAATTATGGAGATAATATTTAGATAAGGAAGGACTGATTCGACTTTGTATATTTTTTCAGAGAAGAGTAAATCTTTGCTGTTCTCTGCTACACTAACATTCCCCAGGACCACCCTTCCTGGTACTTAAAAAAAAAAAAAAAAAAGTTTATTTGTCCCAAGCCTCCAAATTACTGGCAAAGCAAGGATCTGACATATGTTCAAGTTGGGGAGGGGAGAAAGACTCAAGGGAGGATGGGTAGAGCATACTCAATCGATTAGCCAAGAGGAACAGCCTTTGAAGTCAGGGCACCTTTCCAAATTTCACTTAAGACTCAAACAATCTGTGGGAAATCAACGTTCTCAATCAGTACTCGTGTCCTGCTCCCCTGGTGTATCCGTGGCCTGTGGCCCAGGAACTTTTAACCATATGTAGCTATTGCTCAGTTTGGGAACATGTTCTTCTCACAGCCCTTTCAACACTGGGCCCTTTAAGAAATGGATATGTCCATCTTCTGTTTCTCTCTCTACTGCGCGAATGTTTGTCCCGTTGTGTGTGTGTCTCAGGAACAGGAAGATTCGGTCGCCGAAGATCCAGTTGTTAGGGTAGCAGGCCCTCCTTGACTCGGTCTACCAAGAGACTCTAATTTTTAGTGTCAAGGGAATGCCTTCTTCAGAATAACAAAGACGTGATTATGGTCTAAGATCAGACGCCATGACTTAGATTTTGGAAATTTGACTTCATACGGGCCTTTGGATACCCACCTAGGACTAGAAAGTCATACACATTACCTAGGACCCAGATCACCTTGCTTTTTATAGATAGTTGTTTCTATAATAACTAAGAATATGAGAAAGTTCTAGAAAGGGCTTCCCAAACCTTTGTCTGCTCTACCCTGGTTAGACGACATCTAAGGTAGCATCCCACCCTGGGTCTGGACCTGAACACTATCGGATCACTGTGGTACCTTCTAACGTAGATGCCCTCACAAACCAACCATCTTCTACAACGAGATGGCCCAGGTAATGGAGTCTACACAGCACCGAACACCCAAGGAGAAGAAGCCTCAGAGAGAAAAACTTACAGGCAGGCAAAATAGGGACTGAGCCTGTAGACCCAGAACCCAATGATGGAGGGAAACTAACTTCTTCAAGCTCTCCTCTGATCCCCACTCACCCTGTGGCACAGCGTGTGGAGGCTTACGTGCACAAGCAAATAAGTAATCAATGTAAATAAATAAATAAATAAATAAATAAATTACCTGGAAAGACCTAGAAATGACCCATTAAATACCCATCATGTGAAGAGGGTCTCTGTAGAAATTATAGGGTAGGAGAGTAGTTGCCTAAGGAGGGGTTAATACGTACAATTGCAGGAACCCCAAATGATAAGCATTGCGTAGCGAGTTCTCTAACATGGAAATAGCTCAGGCCCAAACCAAATACCTTACACATGAAACGGAAGGTAGAGAGTCAGTGACTCTACATAATACTGGACCTGAGAGGGACCCACAGTATCACACACTCCCAGACTGTTAGATACAGGATTCCTTGCCTGCAAGCTCAGAACCGACTGCCCTGCTGCAAGTAGGAACTTTCTAACAATGTTCTCTGAAACTACAAAGTTGGCTCCAGCATCTTAGAGGAGGAGGAGCCCTTTGGTTGAAGAGCCCCTTTCCATCTCTGAAATCTTCAAAAACAACCTCCATTTAAGAGAGTCTCTCTTTGGGGGCTGGAGAGATGACTCAGCTGGTAAACTGCTTGCTGCGTCGAAAAGAATGGCAACCTGAATTCCGTCTGGACGGCCCAGGTTAAAAAGCCAAAAGAGGCCAGGCAGTGGTGGCGCACGCCTTTGATCCCAGCACTGGGGAGGCAGAGGCAGGCGGATCTCTGTGAGTTCGAGGCCAGCCTGGTCTACAGAGTGAGTTCCAGGACAGCCAGAGTTACAACAGAGAAACTGCGTCTTGAAAAACAAAACAAAAAAAAGCTGGAAACCTGGGAAAGGTAACACAGACTCATAATCCCAGGAGTGGGGAGGCAGGGATGAGTGGATCCTTGGGCATAACTGGCTGCCAACCTACCTGATTCATGCCAGAGAAAACAAGTAGATAGCACTTGGTGGTCCGAACGAGGAAGGCCTCCCGCGTACACTTGGTCCCGGTACTGTGTGGGGAGGTTTAGGCAGCGTGGCCATGCTGGAGGAAGCACGTCACTGGGGGACAGACTTTGAGATTGCATAGCCTCGTCTTCTTTCTATTTCACTCTGCCTTGCTTCACGCTGGTGGTAAAAGATGGAACCTCTCAGCTTCCTGTTCCTATCGCCATGTTTCTCTGCCAGGGTGGATCCGTATCTCTCTGAAACCAGAAGCCCCCCAAAACTGTCTTCTCCTGGAAGTCATTTCATATCATGGTGTTTTATCACCGCAACAGAAATGTCACTGATACCCCCTTAAGGAGAGACAACTGAGAGGGACCCACTGGCTCCCACTACACTCTATGCATGTGCGCGTACACTGACACGGATATACACATGCAAAAAGCTACAAACATACAATGTCCACCCCCCCCTCCCCGACACACACACGATCTAAAATTTTAAAAAGAATCGCTACTAAATTTCATAAAATAACTCTTATCAGTGCATACTGAACACCTCAAGGGCACAGCTCTGTGCCAGAAAACCAGTGTGCTTGCACCCTATCCCGTCTCTAGGGTTGCTAGTTTCTGCGGAGCTATTGTTGCTTTCTCAGAAACAAACGGAGCCTTCTTTTTCTTTCCTTCAAGGCCATTTTAAACAAATAAAAAACCAGTATCTGCATTTCTAGATACTCACAAATCTATTGTCCGCAGTTTGTATATGTAACTCCCTCCAGGCCTAGAACATAGGGGAGTGTATTCCAAGAGAAATGTAAGAAGCGCGGAGGTAATGCCATTCAAGAAGGAGTAAAAAGAAAAGAAAAAAGAAAAGAAGAAAACAAAGGCAGAAACAACACCACATGACTCTTGGAAAAGTGCTTCTGTTGCTCGGCCTATCGTGGGTTTGAAGAGCACACTGTGACATTTGTCACTCTAAGAATCATGTCTCCTTTCATCCGGTTTGCTTTTTTTCTACTTGTGAATTTTATCAGGAAGACTGAATCAAGCTGCAGGGTTTCGTCGCTGCTGCTGCTGCTGCTGTTGTTTGCTTGTTTCTTCATTTAAGGACTACTAGCCCCAGGGACCCAGCAACAGCAGGGCAGTGCGCACAATGCTTTAAAGTGTGGAGATTTTCAAGTATTGGTATTGAAGAAGCGTGTCCAACTGCTAACACGAAATGGCAGAGAGTAGTGACCCACCCAATCAGAGTTTCAGAATATGTGACAAGAGATGCTCCATACCAAAAGCGAACTGGTACGACATAGCTTTAAAGAAACAGAACCCCAGAGCTCTCTCCCCACCCTGACACAGTTCTCTACAAGACTCATCCTTCTCTGGGGTACTGTTACGACTGTCACCAAGCAGACTTGGGGGGGGGGTGCTATCTCCACATCTGTTTGCTGTGCTTATTAACTCTGAGATGAAGTTAAGAAGAACCCTTGGATACCTCAGTCAGCCATAGTCTCAGCAGCTCTAACCTTTAACCACCAGGTCTTCTAGGAAAACAAGACAATAGGTAGCCACGAAAAACCAAGGCAAGTCCATAACTTCATGGAGCACATTCTCCAATGGAGTAACGGAGCTGGAGGAAATACTCCCTGCTAATAAACACAGCTGTCTCCTATCAGCTCCCTCAACTTCCTATCAAAAAGAGCGCTATTAAAACAAGAAGCAAAAAAAAAAAAAGATAAATTAAAAGTGCATTCCTATGTTAATTTCCATCTCAGCGCAAAATAATGACTCTCAAAATATTAGTTTCATCGAGGTTGGCCTTTCTCAGAATGTACATAGTTGAACGTCAGTGGTCTGTGGTGTCAGGAGGGTGCCTTTTAATTGAGTTTGCAGGTTAGCTGGAAGCCAGGCAGGAAACTGTCTTTTTTTCCTTTGTGGTAGGAATCTATGCAAGGTGTTGACAGATGATGGTGGTGATGATGATGGTGGTGATGATGATGGTGATGATGGTGGTGATGATGATGGTGATGATGGTGGTGATGATGATGGTGATGGTGGTGATGGTGGTGATGGTGGTGATGATGGTGATGATGATGATGATGATGATGATGATGATGATGGTGATGGTGGTGATGGTGGTGATGGTGGTGATGATGGTGATGATGATGATGATGATGATGGTGATGATGATGATGATGATGGTGGTGATGATGATGGTGGTGATGATGATGGTGATGATGGTGGTGATGATGATGATGATGGTGATGATGGTGGTGATGATGATGATGATGATGGTGATGATGATGATGATGATGATGGTGATGGTGGTGATGGTGGTGATGATGGTGATGATGATGATGATGATGATGGTGATGATGATGGTGATGATGGTGGTGATGATGATGGTGGTGATGATGATGGTGATGATGGTGGTGATGATGATGATGATGGTGATGATGGTGGTGATGATGATGATGATGATGGTGATGATGATGATGATGATGATGGTGATGGTGGTGATGGTGGTGATGATGGTGATGATGATGATGATGATGATGGTGATGATGATGATGATGGTGGTGATGGTGGTGATGATGGTGATGATGGTGATGATGATGGTGATGATGATGATGATGATGATGATGATGATGATGATGACGGTGATGATGGTGATGATGATGATGATGATGATGGTGATGATGATGATGGTGATGATGATGATGGTGATGATGATGATGATGATGGTGATGGTGGTGATGGTGGTGATGATGGTGATGATGGTGGTGATGATGGTGATGATGATGATGATGATGGTGGTGATGGTGGTGATGATGGTGATGATGGTGATGATGATGGTGATGATGATGATGATGATGATGATGATGATGATGACGGTGATGATGGTGATGATGATGATGATGATGATGGTGATGATGATGGTGATGATGATGATGGTGATGATGATGATGGTGATGATGGTGGTGATGATGATGATGGTGATGATGATGATGGTGATGATGATGATGGTGATGATGATGGTGATGATGATGATGATGATGGTGGTGATGATGATGGTGGTAATATCATCTGTGGGCACTTCCTTAGGAATTCATATGCAAAATAAATTCTGACTAAAGAAAACAAGCTTGTTCACTATCAGCCCTCCTTGTGTTCCCCAAAGCCCCAGGTAGAATTCTCTGATGGGCTCAGTTAAGGAGCTCTGGGTCTTCTATGTGTCCTTCCTGCTAAATTCAAACCTTATGATTAGCACGTCATGAGAACAGAGGACCAGTTCTCAGCTATAAGAAAGATAACGATAGCTCTATTTAATGCCTCGTGTGGGAGATGGCCTACTTCAGTCCCATGAGGGGTGAGCAGACTGCTTCCATGTCTTCCCCACAGTTTTGGACATCAAACGCTAGGCCTCAGACACTCTAGCCAGGTACTTGACACTGAGCCGCAACCACGGCGCAGATTTTCTCTACTAATTAGAAATATCATTTACAGCAAAGCTGATGTCACTTCCCAGGTAATTTCATGTCATTATTAATTAAATTCTGCTAAGTGGTGAGGACAATTTGCAGGTCACTTCTGTGTGTCTTGATGAAGGATCAGGAGTGTGAATGTCACAATCATTGCCATCATCATCAGAGATAAGTATTTTCTAGTGTCCTAGCTCAGGTGTTTTTATCAATTAAGAACTCCTCAGCTGTTCTACTGATAGCACGTGCAGATCACGAGCAATCAAACATTCCCATATAAATCCAACACCTGCAGACCATAAAAAATGCCAAGGACTAGGCAGCCCATTTCCCAACAGTGCACAAAACAATTATTTTATACATAACCAAAAATAAACTTCCACAACATATTTTGGCAAAAGCGGAGCAGAATCCATATGAATGAAACTTCAGTCTCCCATTTAAATAAATCACGTGTAAGTACTGAAAACAATGGCTGAGTTCATAGGCTGACAAACAGACACAATAGGGAGATTCATTGGCTCTGTGTGGGGACTTCTGAGAAGGATTTCCATCATTCAGGCCTCAGGAATGTGCTGCCATTCCTGTGCTTACATCACTTTATTACTACATTACATGTGCTTACATGGAGTCACCACTGCCTTTGCAGACCGGGGTCCACTAGCTGCGAAAACCAGATGTGTCTGACTTCTTTTGGTCTCCCATTCCATTACTGGGACAGACAGCTGTCTGTAAAAAAATTTGAAGGCCTTCACTGTCCAGGTCTTACCACAAAGCACAATCAGGTTCATCTTGAAGTCTAAGTCTACAGGTTTGAGAGATTTGCTAAATTATATGAGATCACAGGTATCTTCCCCAAACCCAACACATCTTTCCTCTTACAATTCACCCCAGGAGACCAAGAGGTAGGGCATGGGCATGTGGATGGAAAAATCTATGGGAACCCATCAGTCTTCTCAGAAGACTCCCAGACGTGCGTTTACCTCCGGTATAAAGCGGGCACATCAGTGAGCCTGTTGTATGACACCGAACTTGTAAATAATAAATCAAGTACATGCTTGTTAATCCACTCATGATTAACTACCCATGACTAATTACAAGGATGCAAACACATATGAAGAATTGCAGTGGAAAGCAAAGCTATAAGAAACAAAACCCACTAATGTCAATCATAAACACACCGCGCCATTTAGTTTCCTACTGAGCTCATCAGAACGCTATCAATGTTCGTAATTGACAGAAATGTGACTCAAAACAGTCACAGCCATAAAGGGGTGCTTCAGTTCTTAAACTTGGAAATGTAAAGGGTATCATGCAGTGGGTACATCTTCCCAGAGCCAGATACTAGGGATACAAGACCAGAAATATAACACACACGTGCAATATATAATATATATTATTATAATATATATAGAGATCAATATAATATAGAGATATAATTTATATATATTAACATAATAATATATATTACCTAGACATGCAGGATAGGAAGAGATAAGATCAAAAATGACATAACAAATGCCCTCATGCCATCAGATGATAGACACTTTAATAAACCTATTTTTTTTATTTATCATTTTAACAGTCTTACAAAGCAGGAAGAAAGAAATCCTCACCCAGACTTGAGGGAACCAGAGACAGTTTCTACAAAAATCGAAACTGAAGCAGAAATTGGTTTTTTTTAAAAAAAATTGGGCATGAGATGTTTTTGAAATGAACTTGTCCAAAGGAGAAGTTGAGTAGTTTACACAGAGGAAACAGCACAGGCAATGACCTCAAATCGAGAAATAGTACAGAGTTTTAGAGAAACAGAAAGACTCACATAAATTCTCATCGCTTATTAGTATAGACAACGAAGGCACATACATAAATCTTTCTTACTGAACTCCCTCTTGATCTGAAAATGGTCACTGGAATCCCCTGGGTCTCCCAAACAAGGCTGTTGTAAGCAGCAAATGGATTAACGTTTGTGAAATACGTAGAGAACGTAGAACAGTTTGTAACCTTAACCCACATATAGGGGACAGAAAGAGAAACACCAGTTTTAAAACCCTGTGTGGTTAAGGAAAGATGCCTGGCTATGGAGGGGCCTCTCAGAAGGGACACACTTGAGCTTCTCATGTCTGCTTGGTGTCAAGAGCCTCCTACTCATGAGAAATGCTTTCCCTTCCGGTAACGGGTACTGGGACCACCGTCTTTTGCACCACCGTCTTTTGCACCAGTGATCAGCTGTTCATTGAAGGAGTGTCTGAGTTTCATTTCTGTTGCTATGATAAAATACTCTGACCAAAAAAAAAAAAAAAAAAAAACAAAAAAACAAACCCAAAACAACAACAAAACAAACAAACAAAAACACCTTACATGATAAAGGGTTTATTTTAGATCAAAATTTCAGGTTCCAGTCCATCATAGCAGAGGAGCCAAAGCAGGAACTCAAGGAAGCCAGTCACACCACATCCATAATCAAGAGAACGATTGCATGCTTGCTTGCTCAGCTCAATCTCTCCACTCTTAAACAGTTCGGTAGCCCCTGCCTAGGGGATGGTGCAGCCCACAGTGGGCTTGGTCTTCCCACATCGCTCAACTAAGACGATGCCCACGGGCCAACCCAATGTAGACGAGCCCTCACTGAGACTCTCTTCCCAAGTGATTTAGGTGCTATTAATTTGACAAGTAATGCTAGCCATCACAGGGAATCTATGCATGACAGGAGAACAATGGAAGTATTCAGTGTGTGGGTACAACACAGTGAGTTTTAAAGCATCTCAGTAAGAAAAGGGCAAGTCAGGGTGGTGGTGGTGCACCCCTTTAGTGCCAGCACTGGGAGGCAGAGGTACTGTGAGTTCGAGGCCAGCCTGGTCTACAGAGTGAGTTCCAGGAGAGAAGGAGTTACAACAGAGAAACCCTGTCTTGAAAAACCAAAAATAGGGGAGGAGAAGGGAAAGGGAGGAGGAGAGGGGGAGGGGAAAGGGAGGGAGGAGAGGAGGAAGAAGGGGGAAGCAGAGGGAGGAGAGGAGAGGAGAGGAGAGGAGGGAGGAAGAAAAGAAACAGGGACCCTGAGATTTTAAAAGAAAAGATTTGCAAACTAAGATTTTAGCAGGAAAAGACACCCTTGAAAGCCATGAGAAATGGGAACGAACAGGAGGTGTGAAACAGGTATGGAGCCATACGGACTGGAGGTCTGTGAGGAGAATCGGGGGAAGTAGTTTGGGAGGCTTGCGCTTTTCAGAGTCAACCTGAGGTGTGTTTAAATTGTAACCGAGGCCGGCGAGTCACGAATAATCAGTTTGTCTTGGAGAATTCTGGAATTATAAATAAAAAAGGGTACAAAGGATTGTCCAAGGTAAATATTGACATGACTGAAGAGGAACCAGAAAAACCTCTAATGAAGCCAAAACACTGAATCTGGAGAAGATGTTTCATATTCTTAACAATAAACACCCGACTATATGAGGTTGAAGGACGATGGGAAAAATTATGTCTGCTGGAAAATCAATTTAGAACAAAGGCCAGCTCAAATGTACAATAGTAACACAGACACGTTTGTTTTAACTTTTAAGGTCACATTACTTCTTAGAACAAGTTCTTCCTGCCAGACACCTAGGTTCCCACAGATATGAAAGGACACATACCCATACCCTAAAGCAACTACCAAGTTTCTACCGTGGCAGGCACACAGTGGTTTCTTCCTTGACTCTAAGCTGTTAGGGAGGGTGAAGTGTTTTGGGAAATCCCTTCGGAGCAGCTGGGCCTCTGCTAGGCCTAAGCCCTCCCACACTTCCAGTGACAAATCACCCTATTGGCTGAGACGAATCCCCTGGACAGCTGAGGCAGAACTTCATTAATTCCTAAGGGTTCTCACACCCTGCTTCCTCCCTGAAGGGTGTTCAGGTGGGGTAACCTGAAACTCACAATAAACAGAAGCCCATTATTGCAGCTTTGTGGCAGCCAGTGAGGGATCTTGTCTGCAGAACACTGCCATGGCAACCAGTTCTTCAAAGCATTTAAAAAAAAAAAATACAAGTTGAATTTCATCTGGCAATATCCCAATTACCCAATTAGACAAAGCTGCAAAGCCTTTTTAGAATAATCTCGGATCATAAGTGAATGAATATCTCAGACCCAAACCATGGCTTCCTGATACCTGGAAAATGTAAGTTTATTAGTCCTGTATAAAAAGGCTTTATTATTATTATTCGCGGGGGAAATAACTAAGTCTGCATTTGTACAAGTCTCTGCATTAAAGTAATGTGTAATTGTGTCCCATGGGGGACCCATGAGATCATGCATTTATTCTTCCCACTTACTAGATGGAAAGACTAAGGAGCTGTAAGTAGACTCATCCCTGGGGGGAACCCAGAGAAAGGCTAGGTGAGAAAATCTGGGTTCCTTTTACTCCTGTTACTGTTGCATGAGACTCCAAGAAGCTAGGGAAATCAGAATTCTTCACCTGTTTTTCCACTTGGAGAGTGGATCACCTCTTCTCCACTTTCACCAGTCAAACCTTATGTTGCTGTGACCAGGTAGCTGATAAAGGCAACTTAAAGAGAGGGTCTCTTTCATTTGCTCATGGCTTCAGAGGGTTCAGTCCATGAGTCCATAGGCCCATGTGTTTAGACAGGTGTTGTGGAACTTTATTTTTTAGCTGTGTCTGAAACAATTGTTTTGTGCACTGTTGGAAACAGGGCTGCCTAGGTCTTGGCATTTAGTATTTTTTGCAGGTGTTGGATTTCTGTGGGGGATGTTTGATTGCTAATGATCTGCATGTGCTATCAGTAGACCACCGAAGGAGTTCTGAATCAATAAAACTCCTGAGCGCAGACACGTCAGGGTTCCACTGTCCAGGTTGGCACTTGCCATGGCGGTGGTTTGAGGCTATGAATATGCCTCCCTGTCTCTCTTGGTGAGCTCCCACAGCAGCCTTACAACTATAGGCAGATGATCACAAAAGGGCTGTGGAAAACAAAGTCACTCCCATCATGAAGGGCCGGAAGCAGAAAAAAAGACTACAGAAAGGGGCCTGGCAAGGCATACACTAAGGACATGTCTGCAGTGACCTCCTCCAGCAAGACCCCTCCTTGAACACCTCCCAGGAAGGCTATTGTATAACGAACATATCCACAGAGTAATCCATCAAGGAGGAGCCCTCCAGATTTAACCATTGCTGGAATTCCTTCATTCATGCCCTGGAAACATGCTCTAGAGATCTGCTAGATGTTTCTCACACCAATCAAGTAGACAATTAAGGTTAATCAAAGCACCACAACAGCCTTTCCTTGCAGGGCAGGGGGTGGGGTTTCAAGCATCTACCCACCTAACATTTACAATCTTCTACTGGTGGACAAGCCAGTTCCAAGGCTCTCCCTACACTGAAGGGATCAGAGCTTCACTCTCCACTAGAGGCCAGATTATACCCCCATAATATTCAGTGCTGAGTCCTGAACCCCCATACTTCAAAAAGTGGCTGTCTTTAGAGATGGATCTCTGATGATGTTGTTCAAGTTGAATGGGGTCATCTGCATGAGCCCTAACCGACATAACTGGTACCCTGAAAGGACTGTATCACACTACTGAGAAATGGCCATATGAGAAGATGAGAGAGACGGTGGCCATCCACAAACCCAGGAGAAAATCCTCAGATAAATAATCTGCTGATAGACACTGAGATCTTGAATTACAAGAAGACGTTTTCATTGTGTAAAGCACCCAGGTTATGGTATCCTGTGATAGCATTCCCCAGAAGACTAATGTACCATTCTTAGGATAAAAGCCAAGGTACCCCAATGCCACAAGTTAATAGAACGGTCTGTTCCGCCCTCACCAGAAGTTCAGAGCTCCACCATGACATGAGCTTGTAACGCTCTGTTAATGTCCTGAGATATTCTCCAGTGAACCTAAAATTAACGTCTCTACCTTCACTCCCTGTAACAGTCTCCCTCCTCCCTTCAGAACTGGGTCCATAGTAGTGGATTCATGAAGTGGATCTTAGTCCCTTATAAGTGTTACTAAGATACGTGGGACTCTGGTCCACGGGTGGGCTCTGCAAAAACCTCCTGTGTGCTTTCCCATTTACTCCTTGTGATCTTCCTACAGGGTCGTTCTTTGTTGCTCACAAGTTTAGTGGGGAGCTTTAAACCCATGGATGATTGCAATCCCCTGGCTCCGTGGTTCATCTCTGGGGTAATGTTTGCTCTACAAACTAACTGTATTTGAACTACAAAAGAAACACATGAATCTTACTCCATTTTCTTTGAAAGTTTAGAGATAATTTGAGTAGAGATATGTCTGTCTGTTTTCCCACTTATTAAAATGGGGATATTAATGGGTTGCATGTGTCTGTTTTAAAAGGACTACAAGAGCTACTTCATTTTTTAAAAGTCATAATTTATTACCTAATCAACATTAATATTGATAATATCAATTGATTGCATGACTATTCTCCCAAGAACTTGAGACCCTCTCTATTGTGTATCTTGATCTCCCCAACACCAAAGGGGCATGCTGTGGAAGTTTATTTTGAATTATGTATAAAATAATTGTTTTGTGCACTGTTGGGTAAAGGGCTGCCTAGGCCTTAGCATTTTGTATTGTCTGCAGGTGTTGGATTTGTGTGGGGGATGTTTGATTGCTCATGATCTGCACCTGCTATCAGTTGGATACCTGAGGAGTTTTGTATCGATAAAAACACCTGAGCTGGGACGCTCAGGGTTCCACTGTCCAGTATGGCACTGGCCATGATGGGGGTTCCCTCTGCACAGGTCTGGAAGGGTTTGCACATATGAATATGCCTCCATGTGTTCCTTGTTGAGCCACCACAGCAGCAAAACTACCACACAACTATTACAGGAGTTAAGTACTTATGCTGCACATGCCAGGCACTTGGGATGTGGCTGTTTGCATACTAATTGGACATATTGTTTTTAACAGGTGTCACACGCTGACTATTCCCTCTCCCTGTCACAGAAAAAAAAAAAAACCACAATCAAATGACTCTGTCCTCTCATCCAGTGCTCCCTGCCCTGGCGTCTTTCAAGCCATTTCACCTGGCTTTCTGATTTCTCCTTTCTCTCCTCTGACCATTCTGTGAGCAGCTGCCTGTCTCAAACTTGAACACCCCATCTCAGAGGTTCCACTCTAGATTTGCCCCAATTCTGCTATATTTTTATTAGTAATAATCCTTGCCTCTATAGAAGGCCTATGCATTGGCCTTCTGCTCCAGTCAGAGCAAATGCTCTATGAAGCAGAGACTTGGAATCCCTCCTGTATTCCCTTGGTGAATGGCATATAGTGGAAGGAAAATAAATGAGCACGTGAATCTCCAAATCCCATCAAGAAATATGCCAAAACATAGGCATTGCTTCTTATAGATGAGAAATATCAAGATAAGCGTTTGATAAGGGGTGGAGCTTAAATCTAGCCCATGATTCTCTCCCCAGCGCCTGTGTCTCCTAATCTTGAAGCACCGGTGTGCGGCCTTCAAGACTGGCACCTTCCACAAAACATCTCAGCTAACCTACCTAGAGTTTTTACGTATCATTTAGGTACTATGCAAATGATTTTAGTTTAAAGCTAAAAAGAGGGCCAAGCAGGATGGCTCAGAAGGTAAAGGCGCCTGTAGCCAAACCTGATGACTGGAGTTCGATTCCCCTGGACCCACATAGTAGAATGAATGAAAATGATTCCTAAAAGCTGTGTTCTGACATCTACAAGTAGACCATAGCATGTACACACACACACACACACACACACACACACACACACGCACACAAATATAATGAAAGAGAAAATAAAGAATCCCAATGGCATAAACTACATGGAAATAGACAGGCATCTATTAAAATGCAAAGTGTCCATCAGTGTAATGAAGTCTCCCTTGGTATGTGCCTGGGGCCATACATAAACTCGGCCACTCTGGCTTTAGAACCCTCTAAAATCCACAGAATCTTGTATCTACTTCCCTGGTCATTCAACTTCCTGTTCTCCAACCCCTTTGCTCTTTCACGGACATTATTCATTGACGGAATGGCCAAATCCAGGGTGCGGAAGCTCTCAGGGCTCACCAGAGATCATGACTGAAGACTGTCGGTGGCGAGAGCTCCTGGGAGCCGGTGCACGTGACAGCATCCCAACTTCAGGCAAAAAGCACGAGGAGAGAGGGAGGAGAGGGCAATTAATTGAGAGCTAATGACTGTCAAGCCACATGGAGGAAAATCTCTCTCGGAGTTAAAGATCGGGGACATAATCAAGAAGAATGGATTCTATAAAAGCTTGATTGGTTGGTCGAAATCTACAACTACCCCCAAAATAATTGCCTGGGTAAAGAAAAAAAAAAAAAGCACCAAAGGGGCTTGCCTGATTGGTGAGAAGAGGCAGTCAGCACTGACAAGGAAAGGTACCCTCAACCACTGGACCCCCGTCACAGTGAACTGACTATTCCAGGAGATATATAGGCTCATTATTGTCTGCTCCGACGTGCGCGATGTTTTTCGTGGATGTCAGCTCTCAACAATACAGTGTTGAATTTGTTTGTTTCTGTTTTTGCAATTCTGTCATTTTCAGGTTCGGTGTTTATAAAGATACAACCTGTGCTCCTCTCCGTGAGACGGCAGGGGTGATGGAGGGGGCTCTGGGCCTTCCTGCAGCCAGAAATGAGGGTGTCTTGGAGAAAGACCGGGTCTCACCGTCACCCGAACTGGCCTCAAACTCAAGATTCTCCTGCCTCAGCTTCCTGAGTACTGGGATCACGGGTCTGCACCACATTGGGGGCTGAATAGGATCCATGTCGATGCCTTGGGGATGGTTCTGGATGACCTTGCTTTGCCTGTCGATAAAGCTGCGGTCATCATAGCGCTTCCGTGCGGCGCCGCGGTGGTGAGGGAATTGGTGTGTGCGGGATTTCGTTGGGCACGTGACAAGGGAGACAGACACTCGCTTATGTCATGACACATTGGAAAGTCCTGGAAGGAGTCACGGCACTACACTTTCTAGGCACAAGGATGAGGAATACTTTTCACATTGTTATCTACACTTTTTTCCTAATCTTTTATTCTCTAAATTGCATGCAACGATGCATGTATCACCTTCTAATCTGAAAAGTGTTAATTTTACGTATTATATGTTATTTTTATATACACACACACACACACACACACACACACACACACACACACACACACACAAAGAGGAGACATGGAGGGCATGGGACTGTTACCCAGGCCAACTCACCATGTCCACGTCTCTGATCTCAAGGCATATGACAGATACTTTTTGGGGTGTATAAAATCTCCCTATTAAAAGTTATCATTTGAAGCTGGGCATTGTGGCATAGGCCTTTAATCTCAGCACTCAGAGTAGAGACAGAGGCAGGGAAGATCTTTGTGAGTATTTAAGCCCAGCCTGGTCTACACAAGGAGTCCCAGGCCAATGAGGCAGACAGAGGAGGGATTTAAATGTCCCATTTCAGGGGCATCAGCTATTAAAAGCACTGGCTGCTCTTGCAGAGGACTCAGGTTCAATTCTTAGCACCTACATGGCAGATCACAACTCCAGTTCCAGGGGATCTGATGGCCTCTTTGGCCTCTTCTGACCTCTATGGGTACCAGGTACATTCATGGTATACAGACATACATGCAGGCAAAACCTTCATACACATAATAAATAAATAAACCTTAAAAAAAAAAGTAGCCAGTGATGGTAGCTCATCTCTGCAATTCTAACCCTCAAGAGGGGGAGGCAGGAGGACCACAATAACTTCTGAGAACATCTGGTATATACAGTGAGTTCAGACCAGCCTAGACTGTGGTTAAAGTCTGTCTCAAAATAATATTAAATTAATAACAATAATAATAATAATAATAATAATAAATACCAACAACAGAAAAAAGAAAATTATATAATAAAGTGAAATAAAATAAAATAATTAAATTAAAATTATATAATAGTAATATATGTTATTAATTAAATATAATACGTAAAATTAAATAATACAAGTGAAATCTGGCCCTGACACATATAATAGATAATCTTTCAAAGTTTATTTCTTCTTTATGAGAACCCATCAGGTTCACATTCATCAAACCCATGCATTTTTCAAACTGAGTTTGAGAATCTGGACAAATACTACTTATGCCTTTTAAGCTATTATCCCTTATGTTTACAGAATCGTTTCAATAAAGGAAAATTCCTTTCCCATAGAATAGAGAGAACAAACCTGTGAAGCTAAAATACAGGGTTCATACTCCATGTGTGCCAAGTTTTGAAAAAAAAACAAAATTTTTTGGGTGCAGATCAGTGATGGGAAAAATAAAATAACTGAAATTTGTAAATGCAGCCATGGGTCTTGGCAGTGAGGACGAGAGGTTCTTATCAATCTAAAAATGGGTGTCCTCTCACCGTTCAGTGACTTAATGCATTTCTTAGAGGGAATAAATTTGGCGATTAAGATGTATAATGGAAAATTTTCACAACCGAGTGGGGAGATGACAAGAGAGCCGGCACAAACTTCTCCACAAAACTAATACAATTTGTTCGTGTGTTTCCATTGGCCAATGGGGTAGGCCTAACAAGCCATATCCTGTCAATTCCTTCTGAACAGTAACTGAGGTCTTCTACCCTCAGAAGCCCAGATTTCCTTCCTAAGTGGGTCAGTCCAATATTGGGACATTTCCAATAGTTCCATCTTAGGGATGACCTGGGGTAGACAGGGAACAATTGCCATGACTGGAGTCAAAGCAAGGTTGGATTCGATATCACAGGACATCTTTCAAGTTTTCTACAGATGAGTCCAGACCTTCCTAGCCTAGGAAAAGATCTACATTTAACCTGCCGTCCACTGTGTTAACACTGCTTCTACACAATTGCAAAGTTGGAAAGCCAGTAAGTGAAACCAACGTAGGTTAGTGACTGCTTGTATATCTGAACCCTGGTCCTTCTCATATCAACCCCAGGAGAGACTTTATTTTTATCCTCATACACAGATGAAGAAACTAGGCACATGGGTTACATGAAGACAGCACTCCCAGCTCAGTTGCAATACTCAACTCTGTAGACTTGAACAAGTCCCCTAAGATTACTTAGTCCTATTCCCTTAGTCAACAAATATGCTTTAGATAGATAGATAGATAGATAGATAGATAGATAGATAGATAGATAGATAGATAGATAGATACATAGATACATACATAGATAGATAGATACATAGATAGATAGATACATAGATAGATAGATAGATACATAGATACAGATAGATATATGTAAATGTGCATGTGTATGTATGTGTGTATGTGTGTATGTGTGTAGGAGTCTATTATGGTTGGAAGTTTAAGATGGGACATAGTCCATCATAGCAGGGAAGGCATGGCAATGAAAGTGTGAGGTGGCTGGTCATATTGCACCCACAGTCAGGAACCAGAGAGTCAACAGGAAGTAGGTCTAGACTATCAAGCCTTAAGGACCACCCCCATTGATTCACTTCCTCATCCGCATGCTTCTTCTCTAGAGCTGGTCCTCCTGAATCTTCTAACGTTACTCCTTCTAGACACCTGGCCAATTACCCCCAACTAACGCCTTCAGTCTATATGTGTTCTTTCCACGGAGTCTTCTTATGTTGTCTTTTCACACTGGTCAGAGCTGAAACATCCTCAGTCTGTACTCGTCTTCCTTCCAACCCTGCACTGAGCCAGATCATCTAAGAACCAAGTCCAGTCACAAGGAGCCTTCTATGTGGTCACAGGTATGCACCAACGAAGACAGACTAGACTGGAGTAGACAGCAGGACAGGGCACACTAATCTACTTGTTTGTCCAGCTACTTATGCACTCTGGCCATGTTTATGGCTGATGGAATGAAGGAGGAAGAGGAGGAGAAAAAAGAAAAAAAGAAAGAATAAAAAGGGGAGAGAGAGAGGGAGAAGAAGAGGAGGAGGGGAGGAATATTATTAATTGATAGTTCTACTCAATCATCAGAAGTTGTAAACCTCTAACTCATGGCAGGCAGTGTGGCACTGATGATATTTAATGGTACACAATCAGATGTTCTGTTCTCTAGGGAACAGAAACACGTCAGAAACCACTGTAGGAAAGTACCTTGTTCTCTAATGCACAGGGTATTAATCTAATGCCCGAAGGGCTTCCCCCATGCTCCTACCTTGGACTTGCCATACATGTCACAGAGTATGTTCTACTCTTCAGACTAGGCATGCCCAGGATCTTCCAGGTTTTAGGATTCAAGTGGCAGAGCTTCTTGGTCTTGGCCCCACTCAAGACTGGCAGTGTTCCGTGTCTCATAGTAAATGAAATCAAGAACTAATGCCAAGTCTGGAATATGCTGCCCTAGAAACTAAAAAAAAAAAAAAAAAAATTAGCTGGCTCAGTGGTGATCATTCTTAGTGAGAGATGGAAAACGAAACAGCTTATCCTTTTCCTTGGAGGCGATGTCCCCGGGTCACCCCAACAACCTGATACCTAAAAACATCACCAGCTTAGTAACTTGTCTGTATAGGTTGATCTTTCGCCTTCTGAAACATATTTTTCCCAAAATCTCCACTTAATTACTGGCTTAATCTGAGCCAGTAACTATGATGTCACTGAGGGAAAGGGCCAGTGTGGTGCTCTGCAATGGCCTCTTCAGACTAAAGGGTGACAGTGATCACGACGGTTACGAAGTCCTTGCTGGAGAATGTCCTTTCCTCATCGATATAAGATATTTTCGGACTTTCTCACTGATGGGGATAGGGAGAAGGAAAAAAGGAAACATGTAGACATGCACCTTGGCTCATCTTGACTCTCACTGATAGGGACGTGATTTAAGAACTAGTGACAAAGTAATTTGGGGGAGAGATATGTGGCCAGATCACTCTAAGTGAGCAAAAAGAATATGAGTGTGTTTGTGCTTCAGATGAATACCCAGAGAGAGAAGATCTCAGCAAAGGAAGAGTGAAATGATCCAGTAGATAGGAGAGCAGTCAGCCTCACTCCCAACGTAAACCTATCATCTACCAATAGGCTTCTGAACAAGACCATCATGGCAACAAGAATGGACACTATTCATGGGATCGGCCTGGATTTGGCCATCACTGAGTATCAGCTCTACAGTCCGACGCTGAGCCTCTACTACGGCACTACCCTCAGTGCTACTTAGACAGCTTTTGGGTAGCACTTTGATTCCACAGGGTCACTTGCACCATGGAAGGCCATGCGATAGAAATTCTGAATATAGGTTTATGTCTCTGAATGAAATTCTTCTCAAATTACCATCTGTGAACTCCAAGCTACCTGGTCCTCCGTCATGGTCTTCCACGGGGCATCATCTATGATGGAGAAACTTACTTTACAGCTAAAGAGGAGTGTCAGTAGCCTATGCTTATGGAATTCACTGGTCTTATTTTGTTGCTCAACACCCTAATGGAGCATCTGGTTTGACAGAACAAGTGGCATGGCTCTTGGAAAACCTAGTTGCTGGGCCAGCCAAGTCACAATACCTTGAGGGACTTGGTCCAAGTTCTGCAGAAGGCTTCGTGTTTTCTGATTTAGCATCTCCTATATGGGAGTGTTCTTTCCATAGTCAGGAATGAAGGGGTTGAAATGAGATTGTGCCTCTCGGCGTTGTCCCCAGTGACACATGAGCAAAATTGAGGATATTACATACAGAAGTGACTCTTCCAACAGACAGCAGTGATCCCACTGAAGCTTTGTTAATGTTGCCAGCCAACTTCTTGTCTCAGAATGGATAGACAGAAATAGGTGTTAGGATGCATGCTCATTGACTCTAATTTCTGAGAGGAAATTGCATGCACAGTCCACAGTGAAGGTAAGAAACGCTGTATCTGTAATAGAGGACATATTTTAGGCTCCTTAGTATTGCCTTGTCTTAAGGTCCTATTGCCTAAGGTTAATGAAATACTACAAGAGCCCAGTCTAGAAAAAGCTGGAGGCTTAAACTTTCATTCTCATGGCAATTCGTAGAAAAAACCAGGACCCTATTACTGTAGTAAAATGCAAGCCAGAGTGGACAACAGAAAAGAGTGGTTACAAACACCAGCTATGACTAGTTATAGAAGCAAAGGCAATAATTCTAACGTATTTCCTTATTTTGTTAAGAATGTTTGTGTACACACACACATACACACACATATATATACGTATATATTTGATATGTATATAAGTATATATAATGTACGTATTCGCTTTCTTTTCTTTCTTAATCTCTATCATTAAATATAAGATCATCATTATACCTATCATTAAATATAAACTATATTGATTTTTGACCAGAGTTTAAATGCTGTTAATTCTACTTCATGGTATTTAAATTATAGACTACCACGAGAGAAGTAGTTAACATTGCTTAAAAAATTTATCTTCTCTTCAGGAGAAGAGCCTGTGGGTGTGCAGGCTAATCATGTCATACTAACAGAATTACCACGTTACCATCTTTATTTAGAAATTGTGACTAAGGTGTGTGCAATTGCCAATCTGATAACAGGCATGTTTGTAATATCTTGTTTCATGTGCTAACCAGACTGGGTTAATATTTCTGGAAATGTCCGTGAAGAGGACATGCATGTGGGATGTTTACTGGGGGGTAACTATTGTGGAATAATACTTTCCAAGCAAGGGCTAAAACACAAGAAAAGTCTAAGTGAAACCTCTACTGATCCGTGTGGTGGAGGGGTAGCCTTTCCGAGTTGCTATATAGCCTCAGTATGGACATCTACCGGTTGCCATGGAATCTGCTCCCGGAGAAAGGCCATACTGAGTGCTAGACAAACCCCTTCCACCGGAGACAGTCCTGAAGAGTAGCTTGCACTCTCAACACCTGGTGGCAGGAAGTACACAGATCAGCATCCATCAGAGAGCACATTAGACACAGATCTTCACGATCAGATGCAAACTTACAAAAACCTAAGTCAGCGACTGTGGCTTTAGCAGAAAATCTGATACTGAATTCCAGCGCACAAGGCACCATCTCATAAATTCCGAGGCTGAGCTATTTGAAAGATGCAAACGTACTTCCTGCGCCGATATGAAATAATGAACTTCTTTAGAAAGGTGAATTTGCTGCAGCCCTCCCTCAGCCAGCAGCTTTCAGGGATGATGCAAGCCGACCCGAGTTATTTTAGGCCCTGGTGAACCAAGAACAAGAGCCGAGTTGACCGTCTTTCTCAAGGCAGGCTGTTCAACTGTTGGCGCATGCCCAGTCCTCCCCAGCTTTGTGTTTTCCTACACGCTGTGTGGCTGTCCTTAAGGAGCAGAAGTCTTTATCAAAGTAACTCCCAGCCAGCATGCTTCAAGGTAGTTTGGCATCCCAGGAAGGAAGCCTGGGTTTCTTACCAGCTGTCTAATTAGCTGTGTGACCTCAGGCATGTCGCTTCCCCTCTTCTGGCCTCAACTTGCTCCCTAAGGTTAGGAGGGATGAGCTAGATCTGATACTGTAAACACAGAGCTTGTACATACTTGTTTACCCTTCCCGCGTAAGGTACGACACTGCTAACCCAAGGAGGTATTCTTTTCCCCTGGACCTAGATAAGAAATCCTTTTCAGCAGACTGCTCCAGGAAATCACTGCTAATTAATCAACGCCAATGCTCAGCACGAAGACTACAGACCACCTCTGAGCTCCGAGTTCCCTTCTTGAATCCACATGCTCAGAGACACGAACAGAGAATCCCAAGCCAAGACTGGCCCAGGGACTCTGGTGTAGAGATAATCCTAGGATCCCACAGAATCAGGAGGCCCTGGGAACAGAGATCCAGGAGAAATTCCAGACCGCTCTGTCATGTTCTCCAATTCTTTCATCATCTCTCTTTCTAGGTAGGCTGTGTCCAGAAGTCCCACGGATAGCTTAAGTTCTAGACAGAACCGCCAGGAGCCTAACCAAGTAAAGAACCTCTAGGCTGAGGTAGCCTCGAAACTTGTCAATCACAGATGAAGCTGTCACAGAAAGAACCATCTTTGGAACAGATCATCACAGAGGTTCAAATTGGCTCTGGTTTCTACTTGCTATTAATAAGTATTTTGTTTCATAAGAACGGAACTATTTTTTTAATTCCAGAAGGTCTTCAAATGCTCATCATCCCCAAAGAGTCATGCCCACACCGTCTCATGAATTAAACACTATACCTCGCCCAACAAACACAGAAGGAAGAAAATCGAAGAAAATGTCCGATCTAGCATGAGCGAGAGCATCCCGCCTTCTTGCCCAGCCCATTGGATCCCTGCCAAGCCCAAAGCCTTCAACTTCTCGTTCTTCATATACCACCTCGTCCCTCCCATGGCTTTACATAGCTCATTCTGTACAACGAAGGCTTTACAAGACACACTCTGTGGTCCCTACAAGAATCGAGAGTCCTCTTTAGGGTCTGTCTATTAAAGCCCTTCAGCTATTTTGAAATGCTTAGCTCTATTCTTATTCCCTGATTGGTCAGGCATGTTGGCAGACACAGGACATTCTTCGGTAGGTCCTGTCAGAAATTGTAACTGAATTCCCCATATTGCCAAACTCAAAGCTTGATCTGTCTAAGCCCAGCTACAAAGGTAAGTTAAGCACCATTATGTTCAGATTATATTGGGAGATTCCCCATTCACTTATCCTTTTTTTTCCCCTGATGGATGACAAGTCCCAGAAACCCATGTCCTAAAATCTAAGCCAGCATTAATATCTCATTAGGTGAAAAAAAAAAAAATATGACAGAATCCACGTGGCTGTGGCCAGGAGGATGTAAAAGATTACGTAGTCCAAACCTCTGGTTATATAAATAGGGAAACTATATCCGGACGGGTCTGTGATTTGTTCAGAGTGCCACAGCAAATTAGTGACAGGCATACACACATGCGCCTATCATTTCTGTAATTACTTTTATAACGATGCCTGTAATTTTCTGAGAGTTCAAAAGAAGAAACGGAGTTAAATTTCCAGCTCTCTTCTCGGTTCAAATACGTCAATGTCATTCCACTCTTCCCTAAGCCCCCCTCATTCTAAAATATCTGAGAATATTTAGGACCAAAACCAAACACAATAAATAATACATACGTATACACACGTGTATTATATGCACGTATACATACACCTGCTACATTCAAATTATATCCGTTTCTGTCAAGGCCCTACGCAGTATAGGCCTGATCAGAAGGAAACACAAGCTACCGAACCCATGCAGCTTGTTTTACGAAACTGTTGAAAGGTCTTTCTGGTCCATCATACTGTGGTGTGAGGCAGAGGGACGGCGGACAGACGTCTTATGGGTTAAAGAAAATTCGCCCGTGGTTCTCTCGGGTGATTCTTTTGTTCATTCACTCAGTGCCTTTGAGTTTCTTGGGTGTCGTAGGCACTCTTCTGAGTGAATGGAGAAGAACGGAAGAGAAGCTGGCCAGGGAAGGCCCTGTTTGAAATCTCAGTGCTCAGGAAAGCTAAGGCAGGAGGATGACAAGATTGAGGCAGCCCCAGCACTTTGATGAGACTGCATTTCAATATACATAGATGATAGATAGATGATAGATAGATAGATAGATATCGATATATAGATATATAGATAGATAGATAGATAGATAGATAGATAGATAGATATTGATATATAGATAGATAGATAGATAGGTAGATAGATAGGTAGATAGATAGATATAGATAGAGAGAGAGAGAGAGAGAAAGATAATCTGAAGCTCAGGGGCACCACAGGTAATAGGCAGGACGCCTTAGATTTAACCCCTAGTATGAGAGTGGGAGGGGATGGAGGGATAGAGGGGAGGAGGGAGGGATGCAAGGAGGGAGGGAGAGAGGAGCTGAGGGGGAGGAAGGAAGACAGAGACAGAGAATGAAGGAGAGACACAGAGGGGAGGAGAGAAGATGCATTTTGTGAGGAGGAGGAGCCAAAATCACGAAAGTAAAATTCTGGTGTTCCAATGGTGTTGAAAGCCAAGAGGGAATGGTGTAGGAAGGGCTCGGTGACAGAGTCCCAATGGAAAGGCGACAGGTGAAGCCCAAGGTGAGGAAGGACCAATCTCATCGAATGTCTGGAGAATGCACATCCTAGACAGACCAGTAACCACAGACTCAAGACCCAGTAGAACGGATTAAGTCAGAGGGGATGTGGCAAGAGATGAGGCAGGAGAGCTGGGCTGGGAGAGCGGAGGCACGTCACACAGGGCCTGAAAGCTGGTGTATGGACTGTGGGTTTTACTATGAGTGACAGCTGTCAGGGGATAGGAAAACCAGGATAGTGATTCCAGTCTACCCAATGGCCGTTCGCTGACATCCACTAGCAGAGACATCCGACTACAGTAAGCATAGGGAAAAATTAAGCATCTTCTGCACCACTGGTGTGAACAGAAAATGGTACAATCACGTTGGAAAATGTCTGTCAGTTCGGCACAATGTTAAACCCAGAGTTGCCGAATGACTCATCGATCCTGCTCCTTGTTCTACGCCCAGGAGAAATGAAAACATATTCCTGCACAAACACTTATCCACAGACATCCATGGGCAGATTCGTCACAATTGCCCCTAGAATGGAAACGACTCAAATGTCCGTCAGCTGATGGACATACAGTAATATATCCATGCCATAAAATGCCATTGGACAATTTAAAACAACAGAATACCAATACATGCTGTAATCAGAATGAGCCTCAAAAAGATTGCGCTAAATGAAAGAAACCAGGGACGGATGACAAAGTAGAGTGTGATTCTGCCATATTGATTTTCCAAAAAAAGTTAGTCTATAGAAACAGGAAACACCTTTAGAATTGCCCGGGACCAAGAAGTCAGGGAAGTTTTGGGAGACACAACAACTGGTCATTGACATGGGGTCTCTATGCATGGGGGAGGGGCCAATGTTCTACAGTTCAGTGTGGTGGCGGTTGTACAGCTTTTATAAATGTATTTAAAACCATATAAATGTGTGCTTAAAAAATAAATGTGTGCTCTAAAAAAATAAAAAATAATAGCCTTATTCACATGCTATACACATGCTAGACTGTATAGCATGTGAATAAGAGGCTATTACTTTTTTAATCAGTCTGTCATCGCAGATGCTTTGGTAAGGCTATAATGTCAAGGGCAGCATCATGGGAACTGCACCAACCAGGCGTGAGTGAGACCACGGTGGTTTGGGCCAAAGCGTGAGTCATGCAGGTGGGAGAAGATCTTGTTTTTTATAGACCTTGTGAAGGGTGAGTCAATATCCTTCCCTTCTGAAAGATTACATAAGAAATTAGATGTCAGTGTCAAGTTGGGTCTGATCCACTCGTTGATAGGCTGTCTTCCCACATGCAGTGAAGACGACATAGCTAGAAGAAGAAGAAAAGCTGGTAAGAAGTGAGACCTGTAGCTGGGTGGTGGTGGCTCACGCCCTTAATCCCAGCACTCGGGATGCTAGAGGCAGGCAGATCTTGTGAGTTCGAGGCCAGCCTGGTCTACAGAGTGAGTTCCAGAGTTACAACAGAGAAACCCTATCTTGAAAAGCCAAAAAGAGAGAGAAAGAGAGAGAGAAATGAGATCTTTCTTTAATATAAACATGAGGACCAATGAGATGCGGACTAGCGGTGTCAGGTGGGTGCCTCACCCTTTATCAGAAGAGAGACGAAAACTAGAAACTAAACACTGTGATGATCAGTATTTAGAAACTTGAAATGGTAAGAGTAACTCTCCCCTAGATAGGGGGAACAGGTACAGCTGTGGCAGTGCATGTCAGGAATTCTAGAACTCAGAAGTTGGAAACAGGAAGATCAGGAATTCAAGGTTATCTTCAACTGAGTTTGGGGGGGCCAGCCTGGGCTATGGGAGACCCTGTCTAAGAAAACAAGAGTGAAGAGGAAAGAGGAGGAGGAAGAGGAAGTAGGGTTTGAGCCCTAGAACAAAGATTTAGGGGAAATGTTTCCAAAGAAATAGAAACGCGGCTGTTGAAATAAGAGGAAAATCTGGTAACGACGGCACCCTGGAGGCGAACAGAGAAATTATTAAAGTGAGCATGTAAATACTCACACCAACGTCTATGAGGTCTGAAAGGATCTAAGGGGCTTACTCTTGCGATCATTGGGTGTCTCTCACCAGATCAGCCTTGATGGAGTGCTGAAGGCAGGAGACTGTGGGGAGTTCCTTCAAGAGAGAGCGAAAGGAAAGAAATCAAAGGAAAACAAAAAAACATTTCATTTGCAATTTTCCTGGGAAGATCTGAAGAATGGAGTGTCATCTGGAATAAACACGTGTCAGGAGGGACTTTGCTTTACCGCGGTGGTACAGAGATGGGCATAATGAATGAAGCCAGGTTCTAGCAGGGACCGGAATAGAGAGGCTGAGAAGGTAGCAGCGTATGAAGCAATCATCCCATGTCTTCCGCTGTGTATCATGCTCCATTTGCAAACACTTGTAACACTGAATTACATCCTAAGAAGTTAATACAGTCAGCACAATGACATGGCGAACCAGTTTCCTGTGGCTGTCAGAGCTAGGCAGGTTAAGCGATAGAATTCTATTGAATTCTGGAAACTGAAAGAAAAAGATTGTTCTGTCTTTTGCAAAGCTTCTGGTAGCCTGGGCTACACTTGGACTCATAGTTGAAGTATGGACAGCAGTCTTAAAACATTAGAACCCGCCCTTACTGTCTTCCTTTGACTTGAGTATCGCTGTAAAGATTCTGTTTCTAAACGAGATTGCATTGTGAGGTGCCAGGAAGTTAGAAATCCATTGCATCAGTTTCAGAGAACACAGATTGATCCATAATTGGAGACAGTGAGGAGACAGGGCAAGACCTGGGGAGGTAAAGAAAGGATGAGAAGGCGAATTACCTGGGTAGCAGTTCAGACAGTGACCATGGGGCAAAGCCACAGAAAGGCCTTTAGTTGGCTTCTCCTAGCCAAGGATCCAAAACCATTTCCCACCTGCCTCTTCGCATTGTGTCTACAATGTAGATTCATCACACCATCTGGCTGGTTCATGGCCAACAGCAATGGTACCCTCTGGGTCTTAAGAAGGATGATGCTCAGCAGAGCCAGGGCAAACCAAACAAGTTACTCGACACAAGTTACTCTTCTATCCGCAAAATGTGGGGCAAACCAAAATGCATCCTCAGAGTCAACCCATACATCCACAAAGACCATTTTGAAAATGTGTAAGGAACAAAAGCCCCAGACTTTGCTCTTTAATTGGGCAAATATTTGTCAGGTTTACATTGAAAATAGGGTCAAAGTTGGGGAAATGTGCACAATCTGATTCAACAGATTTCTAGAAGATTATCAAACTAAAACCAGCAGGCCCATGGATCAGCTACCAATGCAATAAATGGAAACTGAGCCGATTTAATTCGCAGACCCGAAGACTATAAAGTGGGCAATTAGAGATCACTATGTTTCAGCCCTTCATAAATTCAAGCTAGCACATTGCTAGTTTATTGAGGACATTAATTCATTGCTCTGCCAGCAATCCTGGCTCCCACACAATGCCTGGCAACATTGCAAGTTTTTACACAAACTCCTGCATGCAGCTGTAATCCTGCAAGTTTCTGGAACAGTCCCTTTGTCAACGTATTACCAGTGTGTCTTGGTTGTCTGGTGGTGCTCTCTCAACTGCAGCCATTTCTCTTAATTACAAATTACTTTGGTTTTGTTGCATCATTATTAATTTGGTTTGTTGTCATTTGATAACTGCTGTGAAAATTCTATCCATTCACACCAACAACATGGCTGGTCTGTAATTATCCAATGACAAGATTTTAAGCAGTATATACCCTGTAGTTTTGAAATATATTATACAGACCCTTATTTCCAAAGCAAGTTTCATATGCATGTGTATATATACATATGAATATTTATGTAATATAGTCTTCCAAATTTGTTTTCTAATATTTTATTGGTAATAAATATTTGTTTTTTTATATGACTGCCAACATATCATGAAGGTTAGTAGTGTAGTGCAATTACTTTTATAGGTGTAAGACATTGTTTTATGATATGAAACATTATATATATATATATATATATACATATATACATATACATATATCTGCATATATGTATATATATATATATATATATGTATATATGTATACACACACACACATACCTGTGGTCTTCTCTTATGAGAAACATAATAGGCTTTTATAGGCTGAGAACATTAGCTTTTTAATTCTGTTTTCTTACTTTCTCCTACTGACCATGAGAAGTTTGTCAAACTTTTCGAAGTTTGTTTCCTGTGGGAATCCTTACCTGAGACATTGAAGAGTTTGCAACTTTGCCTTCTTTTATGAAGGAAGTGTAACCAAAGTTGTTTGGTTAAGATTTATGACAAGCAAAGTGGTTAAGAGCAAGGAAGGGACAGTTCAAATGATGACAGGAAAACTCTTCAACCTCTTTGACTTTCAACCTTCCTTATCAAACTGAGAAAATATATCTTCATCTCAAAGTTGCTACCACATGCAATTCAGAGAAATCATGTCAACTTCTCACCCCAATGTTAATACATAGCATGTACTTTACAAACTCTTATTGCTAAGGCCGGAGAGATGGCTCAGCAGTTAAGAGCGAGTACCTCTTTCTCTTCCATAGGACCCCAGTTTGATTCCCAAAGCCCAAGTCAGGCAGCTCATAACCATCCGTAACTCCAGTTCCAGGGTTTATGATGTCCTTTTCTGATCTCTGCAAGTATTGAACTCAAATACAGAAACACACACACACACACACACACACACACACATATATGTACATGCACCCACACAAACATATCTGTAACTTAAAATGAGACTTCTTATTGCTTTTCTGTTAATTCCTCAAAAAGGATGAGCTAGAATTCTCATGCTATAGTAAACAACACAAAAATCCAACAGTGTACAACTGCAAAGACATTTCTTAAACTCACCACACGGCCTTTGCAGGTTAGTTGAGGATTTGTTCCAAGGGATTTTGATGTCAGACCCGAGCTAGGACGTTGCTGGCTCTTGCCACAGAGAAGAAGGAGAGGGGGGAGGACTTATGGTCATGAACAGTGAAGAGCATCACCAGGGAGAAGATACATACGTGAAGCAAGCCCAAGTTTCAGCTGCAGTCACTTCTCATACTGAGAAACACACTGACCTGCGTGATGACTATTCCCCAGGAGCCCCAAATTTGCAGACTAGCAACTGGGGAGTGGGGGGGGGGGTTTCCTCACAAGTGGAACTAGCTTGACCTGACCTCCAAGAATCCAAGATAATGTTCTGAGACACACACACCCTGTAAAGGGCGAAACTAAACAGAAAGCCCAAGGAAGCAAAATAAGCATATAGGGCACACGAAGCACCGGGTCTTCTACATCCATTTCCAATGTTTCCCGAAGCCTTGATAAACTTGTGTCCCCTTCAGGAGCCACTCAAGAGCGTGTGGAACATGCTGCTGCATGTCCTGCACTGATAACTTCATGTTTCCAATACAGAGTGAACCTCTAAGCTTCAATTCAACCTTTTCCTAAGCGAGAGCTGCTGGGAACACACAGATCAGGTCTGCTAATTCTTTTCTTCTCCTGGCATCAAGATAAATAGCCCTTAAAATATTTGCATTATCTTCTGAAACTCGTACACTAGCTTGTTTCCTGTCATGATGCCCGTGGCATTACACTGGTAGCTTGGTGTCTCAAAGAATTGGTCATTGCAAGTTGAGTTAGTTCCTTTGTCATTTCTCCTAATCTTCTCCTCCTTCTCCTCCTCCTCTTCCTTCCTTCCTTTCTTTCTTTCATTTTTTTTTTTTTTTGGTTTGTTTCAAAAACAGATTTTCTCTGTTGTAACTCTGGCTGTCCTGGAACTCACTCTGTAGACTAGGGCTGGCCTCGAACTCACAGAGATCTGCCTGCCTCTGCCTCCCGAGTGCTGGGATTAAAGATGTGTGCCACCTGCCTGGCTCCCATTCTTCTTTTATCTGTAACCCCAACTCGCTCTCAAGCTAGCGTCTAGTTTCTTCTAAGACATGCCTCAGGGGGTGAATTAGCTCATCTGAACACTCACATCTATGCTAGGATGTTTTATCTGTTTTATCTGTTTTATCTGTTCTTTTCACTACAAAATAGACCCAGTGTGTATGCAAAGGAAGCAGCATATGCCCACAGCTTCTCTCTCCAAATTCCTGGACAGTCGCAATATAGTGAGATTAATACTCTAATTCAGGTGGATTCGGAGTGCTCACAGATGTTTTCAGGCAAGTGATACTTGATCCAACAAAGACTGGGGATTTTCCCAGTGTGTAAGAGAAGGCAGCTCAATAAATGTTAACTAACCGTTAGCATCGTTCTACAAAAATCACAGTTGCAAAGGCCAACATTCAAGTGGCAGCTCCTTTAAGAAAGTTAATTCCTCATTACAATCTCTCTTCCTTGATTGGTCTACCAAGAAGAAAGAAAATAAGCGAAGTGAATAATGCGATAAACACTCCACATATCTCTAAGTTTTTATTGGAATAAACTTTTTCTTTCATTCTAGAACATTCCTACCCATTATCCAAATTCTACTTGAATCACTGCCTTTTCTGTAAAGCTCCTGGTTGCCCCCAAATCCACAATCTTGCTCCAACTGAAACTCTGATGGAGTTGATCTTAATCTCTCCTATGTCGCCTTACCCTCGCCATCCCGTGATGCCTGGCTCATACATAGTACATGTCTGCTGAATTAAGTTAAATTGTCCCCATCTGGCCACTCCTGTTTAATCATAATGTTGGCCCTTTCTTTAAATCTTGGCCACCTGCCTAGTTAACAGGAGTACTATAAGGACCAAGACAACTCTGGATAATCAGATTATTATTATACTTCTGAGACTTAGGGACTGTGTATTGTTCCTCATCTGACTAAACCTTCAGGACTTCCTTCCTTGCTATATATGGTACCCATTTACTCATCTCCTCCTACGTACCTACTTATTTATTTACATTACTATTATTATTATTATTATTATTATTATTATTATTATTATTATTATTATTTGATTTTTTTGAGGTAGGGGGTTCTCTGTTGTAACTCTGGCCATAATGGAACTCACTCTGTAGACCAGGCTGGCCTTGAACTCACAGAGATTCGCCTGCCTCTGCCTCCTGAGTGCTGGGTACGCCACCACCACCAAGCTTGCATACCTTCTTATAGTACTAGTTCTTAATATAAGCTAATAAATGAGGTAGAGGTCATCTTTACTCCTTGCTACCAGGGAGGTGAACATGCCAGTCTGGAAAGATGGTCAGTGTGATTATCTTGTTGTTGACTTAACTGAATCTAGAATCAACTGAAAGACAAGCCATTGGGCACCCCTGTCGAGGACTGTCTTTATTGGGTTATAGGAAGTGGGAAGACCCACCTCAAATCCAGGTAGCCACCTCCGCTGAGAGCACAGGCAAAGGAGAGATCCAAAGGAAAGGCTTCGTTTTTTTGCCAACTCGCCTTTGCTCTTGCTGTTGGGTCCCCATATACTACCACGTTCCTGCCCTGGTAACAGGACCAGCCTCTTCTAGTTCCAACACGGACTGGAGACCTGTGTCCCCCTAGGAATATCCCAGGCCTTCCACACCACACTGGGGCTGTTGAGAAACCTAGCCTCATGGACTGAGCCACTACCGACCTCTCAACTTTGGGCTATCAAGGTGTAAGGCTATCTAACAGAGCCTCCTTGAATATATATTCATTTTCCATAGCCTATTTGTCTAGAGAACCTTGATTATCACAGTCAGTAAGCAAACAACCCAGATGAGGACACTTGTATTCATTCCACAAGGGAAAATCCTCACAGGCTCATCCTGAGCCTGACTTGTTCTCTATTCCATCATCTCTCCTCCTGTCTTTCACTCCTTTCTGTTCTCATGCTAATTTCCCTAAATCCAAATTCCTTCAAAGCCTAATTGCAATGCCACCTTTTCACCAAAAGGAGACAAATCGGAGACAGAAGCGTGAGCCACATTAGACATAGGAGAGCGTTTTATACACTTGCCTCTCTGCTACAAGCTCCTGAAAAGATGACTCCCTGGACTACATCATCATCATCGTCAACTTAATAATGCCAAAAACAACCAACACAAGTAGGAAAGGAGTCCTCAGTAACCGTTTATGAAGCGCACAAAGGACCTTCTTTCTTATCCTGACAGAGTGTACTTAGCAAGCCGTGACTTCCTGGTGACATGTCTCATCCGTAGCACTAATGGGACACTCTGTTCCGTATCTGCCCCCATCCAGGCACATATTATACACAAAAAGTAAATAAACACTTGAAACCTTTCCATGCCAACGACTTGGGACACCCTGCACCGTGATCCCCATGGTAACCAAGGCTGTGCGGGAAGGTCTCCACCATGATAGCATCTTAAGCCTCAGAGGCTATGTTCTTCTTGTATTGCTAATTCTATTCTGATTACTATAATAGAGCTTCACCTGGCCTGCAGCCTGCCTAATGCGCTTCTGAATTTGTAAGCTCGCCATTCCAGTGTGCGTTTGCCACGAATATAAAGTGCTGTTTACCAACAGATCATCAGAGGTTGTTAAGGAGAACCATGGTTCAAGTCAACACTTACAGCCGATGGTAAATAAACAGAAATTTACAGTCCATCGGGCTAGGTGCTACGTGCATTTACCCCGCTACTCACGCAGAACTTGTTACATCCCCGGGTACTTGATTTTCTTCTTAGTGGCCACGATTAACAATGCCACCAGCACCACGCTGAGAGGGTGGTGAATGTGCAGGTCTCTGTGTGTTTGTGGCATCGAAGAGCTGTGTGGTTTTAATTACCCTGAGCTGGTAGAGATCAATTAGAAAAACAAACAACACATTAGTTACAAAAAAAAAAAAAAAAAAATCAAGAGCTCCTTTGCTGCCTGGGGCTCATAGCTTGGAAACAGCATCCTAGGACTTGGGAGCAGGAAGAAATAGCAGAGGTCACCGAGGTTACACCCTTCCGATAGGATGAGAACTGGTTCCTGAAAATGTGAGAGAGCCTGGAGAGTACCTAAGAGAGAGCTGGTCCTACTGCCACACAGGGTGGGCTTTAATCCCAGATCCAAAGCAAAACAAGAGACCGTGGCGAGTTACGCAACTTCTCGGGACTCTGACATCGTCCTCTGACGAACAAGGCTGTCTAGGGGAAAGAGCTGCCCAGAGTGAACGAGGGAGGCGGCGCACCCGAGGTGCCTGGGAGAGTTGTGATGTCATTCCCAAGCCGCGGTCCTAACTTAATATTATCACTAGCACCGTCACCGTCACCGGCAGCAGCGCAGCCTGAAGTCACACAGCTTATTAAGGGCTTGGTTATTGTGTGGCTCGGTACTCCCTTGCTCAGACCTGGATTAACCATTATGCACAGTCATTTATATCAGATGAGTTTGGTCCCAATATTCCAATGGTCAAAATCAGTCTCCAGACCCAGTTTGATAGTAGTTCCGTGTTCTAAGTGCTAGGTGAATCTTCCAGCAACCACACTTAAGCATCATTGAGTCCTGGACATAGAGGTCACGAGACAATGAGAATGTCCTCATCCTATATCTGGGACCACTCAAGGACCGTGGCTGATTTGCTGAGACGTTTTACTTCTAAGAGAACAACGTTTCTTAGAATCCCAAAGACCCCGAGTTAGCAGGACGTGTCACGTGTGACTCAAGTCACAAGGCTCGTGGTGTGTATTTCAATTACAGTCTGCTACATACATACTTATGCCTGTTAGGGTCACATAGCAGGAGACCCTGGTGGCACCTGCCCCGCAAGACTACCGTGAGGGTTCAAATAAAATACACACTTAAGGCATATAATACCTGGGTAGCAAATGACACGTAGGTCATTTGTGCTAGAGATTGATAATGATGGTAATGGAATTACCATAGATAACATAGAATTCATCGTCTAGTTCTTACATGTTACATAAAATGAAATATGTGTTGTTATTATTTTCCGAAGCTGTGAAAGTCCTCAGGCATAGCATATTGTCATTCCCTCTCAACAACTGTCAGATAGCAATTGAGTGGAAAATAATTCAAAAGAAACTCAAAGTATTCCATGGTGTGTTGTAGCACAAAGAGTTGGAGCTTATTCAAAAAACTGGGGGAATCTTCAGGGGGGGTCAAAAAGACTTCATTTTGTATTCCAAGGGCAGTTCTGATCATCCAACACAGGGTAATGAAAAGATTTTGAGGCCATAGCCAAGGATGGCAGAAAGAAGCGCTGTGATCGATTAGTAATGTCTGCCACAGACACGGGATGGGAGTATTGTAATGTGTGCTCTATGTCTGCTTTTACTGGATTTTCCTTTCCTGAAAACTCAGATCATTTTTCCAGACTGCATCATTTGGAAAACACGAGATCACTGCTTTATGCAACAGCAACCTCAATGTACAGAACCTTACTATTTATGAAAAATTAGATAACCGTATATTCATAATAAGCCTACCAATACATTACCCTGGAGAAAATAAAGTTGCAATGGCCCTTCCACTAACCTTCACAGACCCAGATTTCTTCCACTGATGGTTGAGATTTCTTGTTACATCAATATTTCCCATCTGTGTGCTTCAGGACTTGAGGATCTTCCATTTCAAGAGTTCGTCAGAGTATATTCTCTTCCCCATTGTCCTACCGTATCTCTTGAACTTCCTTTGGGACTGAAGGAATTGCCACAGCCAGCCAACGCCTTTATCGATCAACTTTGAACACTCAACCAATATGTGATGTTTCCGTCACGTGATGAATAAATTTATTTTAAGACAAAGTGATTTCTTCACTGTCTCGTTCCTTTTTCACTGTCGTTTCCAAGGCAATCTCTGCATGTGCAGAAACCCAACGTGTTCTGCAGGTAAACTGACTCTGATGTTTTAGAATACAGTGTGTAGCCGGGACCTTCCCCCGCTGTCTCCAGTCTCCATTCTCCGTTCCTTCCACATAATCCTTTTTTATCTAGTTTACATTTATTTTATCTTATTTTATTGCATTCATAGTTATAAGCCACTTTGAATGTATATGGAATAATAGTGGGTTTATATAACTCAGTGAATGTATATAAAAATAAATTGATATACTGCATACACATATAAAAACTGAGCCTACACACAGCTCCTGCCCCCAGACATTTGGAAGCTTTCTAGAAAAACAAGATGGACTTGAGGCCCTTGCAAGGGGGGAGGGGGGGTGAGTAGAGAGAATAGCGGAAAGGCGACGGATTTCTAAAAGGCTACGTTTGGAGGAACATTCAAAGTTAACCAGCTGCATGCCTTGGGGGTGCTACAGGAATTCCTCTGAGTACTTAGGTGCAAAGGTGATACAGGTCCTTAGATCTCTTGTCTCCAAACCTTATACTTACTTGTCGCCTGCCCTCAGTGAGTCATCCATGCCCATTGTGAAGCGTAATGGACAAGCCGTCCATTCAAGCAGCTCAGTTAACAGACACATAATGATTTGCCCTCATGAAGCAGCCAGTGATGCCCACTGAGAGCCTCTCAAAAGGTGTCTGCTCTAAATCATAGTTGTGGTTCCCCTCCCCCCCCGCAATGTCTTTTTTCCTGAGTCTAACAGAACTTGTTACCATCTTGATTGACTGGAAGACTTCCTACCTTAATCTAAATCAATCAGATTTCATCTTTTTAAACACTCATCTTTTTCTATGAAGTATTCGAAGCCGCTTTGTGGAGGAAAGACAACTAGTAAGGAACAGTAAAGGGTTCCATCAACTGGAAACAGACAAGAGCACAAGCTAAGGGTGCCTATACATTATGGCTCTGAGCATCCTAGAAGCCCTATCAAAAAGGGAAACCATTGGTTTTGCGGGTCTCTCTGCTAAAAAGTAGACTCCTATTTCCTCAGAAAGATGGGATTTTTTCTCTCATCAAATTCCAGGATAAGCTTTTCACCAGGAATAGTATGAGATTTTAATACACAATAATTTCAATAATAATCATCAATTTTTTAAAAAGCTGTGCTTTTCTCCAGCTGTAGCAAAGAGACTATATTAGCTACTTCCTCCTGTAGAAAGGCTGGGAGGTTCATGAAACTTAAGAAAACTCACAGGGACTGTCTCCCAGCTCTATAAACAGGAAATAATGGCTGGAGACTCTTCAGAGAAGCTGCCTAACAGTTGTGCAGGAGACTCTGGTCCTGCCTATCCTGTGCGTCATCGCCCACAGTGCCGTGGGCACTACAGCTGAGAATACAGCTGCCCGTGTAACCGTCACCCACACTTCTATGAGTAACCCCAACGCTCTCACTGGTTCACCAAACTGGACTTGGATAGATCTGCTTCTCTCTGGTCTTTTGTTGCCTTCTCTGTGTGAGATGACTAGAAACTGACTCCCAAGGAGAAGTGACAGACCAGGAGGGCACTCAGGATCAGAGACGGGTAGAAGACTGCATGAAAGTCAGAGCTGAGACCCTCCGGGCTAGCCAGCTTCAAGTCAGGGGTGGCCAGTCGATCACCAGATTCCTTCTCACTGTCTTCAAAAACTGCCAACTTCTCTAACACCTGGCCCGTAGATTACCAGCCTCCAGCACCAGGATGTTGATCTATGGCTTTGCGATCACATCCCTGGAAAGGGAAAGCAGTCTTCTACATGCTCAAGGCTCCTTATGCTTTCTGGGAGTCAATGTCTCTGAAGGCCAAAGAGAAGTGTTCACACAGACGGATAAACCAAGTCGGCTGCCATCTGGGAGCTCCAAGAACAGGCCTGGTCTTCCTTTCCAAAAGGAAGCAAAGCCCATTTCTTCACAAGTTTTCCAAAAGTCCCGGACCTCCAAACACTCTTACAAAGGTCAGAGAAGAGTAGGATGATGAGAGATTCCTAGAGAAAGAGGTGGGTTTCTGGGACCTCCTTCAAGGAGATGTGTGTGAATGTCGCTTCTTCTCCTCCCTTCCTTTCCATACAGAAGACTTGTCCCAGTTAAGTTTCTATTGCTGTGATCAAATCCCATGACCAAAAGCAAGTAGGAGAGGCAAGGGTTTATTTGGCTTATACTTCCACATAGCAGTCCATCACTGAAGGAAGTCAGGACAAGAACTCAAGCAGGGCAGGAACCTGGAGGTAGGAGCTGATGCAGAGGCCGTGGAGGGATGCTGCTTACTGGATTGCTCATCAAGTCCTTTCTCAGCCTGCTTTTTTTATAGAACCCAGGACCACCGGGTCAAGGGTGGCCCCACCCACAATGAGCTGGACCATCATCCCCCCCATAAATCATTAATTAAGTAAATGCCCTACCGCTGGATCTCAGGGAGGCGTTTTCTCAATTGAGGTTCCTCCCTTTCAGATGACTCTAGCCTGTGTCAAGTTGACATAAAAACCAGCCAGGACAAAAGTACAGCCACGGCTTCTGTAAAGCGCGAGCTGAAAGCCAAGAAAAATTCTTCAGGACATTATGGCCACACCCATCTCTGCTTCTGTTTTGGAGATCTCACTGTCCATCTCAGTCCACAATCCTTGAACTAACTACAGCCGCCAGGACCTGAGTGCTCACCAAGAATGTCAAGATGCTGAACTGGGAACTATCAAGTCATTAAGGACTGTGCTTTCAGGAAACGAGACCCAGGGGATATGTGTGAGGCAGAGGAGCATTCCACTGCTGTTTGCTCTGACACACAAGACAGGACGACTCTGGCCAGTCTTCAGGGAGAAAATGAAAACTCTGTCAAGTCACGGAACTAGGAGCCAACACGTCTGCTAGCAGGCCCCTTACTGTATACGTGAGCTCACTACCCTTGTTTCCAGAAATGCTTGGCAAGTCTGACTGGCTCTAGCAACTTCTTATCTCAGGTCAACAATTAAGACTTTATTTACAAGGAAGAAAGAGAGAAGGAAGGAAGGAAGGAAGGAAGGAAGGAAGGAAGGAAGGAAGGAAGGAAGGAAGGAAGGGGAAGGGAAGGGGGGGAAGGGAGGGGAGGGGAGGGGAGGGGGAGGGGAGGGGGGAGGGAAGGGAAGGGAAGGGAAGGGAAGGGAAGGGAAGGGAAGGGAAGGGAAGGGAAGGGAAGGGAAGGGAAGGGAAGGGAAGGGAAGTCCACTCAGGTAGAGAAAGCCACCAGGCTGCTTCATAGGTGTTTGACCCTGTGGCCTCACACATGTTGATGTCACGCTTAGCTCTTGCCATCTTAAAATTCAGAACCAGCAAAGGAAGGCTCTGCCTGTTCATTAAGCAAAAGCAACAAATCCTGGCTTCTCTGCAGCTGTGCCTGGAGGAAATGTACCTGTGTTTGTTAGTTTCCCTGTTACTGTGACAAAGCTCTTGACAAGAGAGGCTTAAGGAAGGGTTTATTTTACTCATAGTCTGAGAGCACAGTTCACGTCTGAGGCAGGCATGGTGGCAGAGGCATGAGGCGGCTGGTCACATGGCAACCTTAGTCTGGAACTGGAGAAATGCATGCTGGTACTCAGTGCCCTTTCTCCTTTTGTTTCAGCCCTGGACTCAGCCCATAGGACAGCGCTGCCCACATATAGGGTGGGTCTTCCCCCTTAGGTCATATCAATCTAAACTCTTAAAGTCCTTCCCAAACATCCCCCAAAGGTCTGTTTCTATGATGATTTTAGATTCTGCCAAGTTGACAAGCAGTAATTAACCATCCGTGTGTGTGTGTGTGTGTGTGTGTGTGTGTGCGTGTGTGTGTGTATAGTTTGGGTTTGTGCATATGTGTATGTTTGTGTATATGTATATGGTTTGGGTTTGTGTGTATGTATGTTTTGTGTGTATGTGCATGTTTGTGTGTGCGTGAGTCTGTGTATGTTTGTTTGTATGTTTATATGTATATTTGTGTCTCTGAGTATGTTTGTGTATTGTGTGTATATGTGTGTGTTTATTTTATGTGTGTGTTTGTATATGTGTGTTTGTGTATTTGTATGCTTGTGTGTCTATGTACATTGTGTGTTTATGTATTTGTGTGTATATGTGGTATATGTGTATTTGTATGTGGTTGAGTGTCTGTGTCCATGTATGTTTGTTTGTATATGTGTTCGCTTATTTGTGTGTTTATATGTTTGTGTATATTGTGTGTTTGTGTGTCTGCGTCTTATGTATGCGTTTGTCTACGAGTTTGCAAGTTCATGTTGTGTGTTTGTTTGTTTGTGTGTCTGTGCATAGGTGGGATGTGTGCTGGGGAAGGATTGGTGACAAATGGTAAGAAAAAGGCACAACACGAAGTCAAACCTGGTAGTAAAGCTGGAATTAAGAGGTTAACTCAAAAGCAGACTCCATGATGCAATTTCCATGGCTTCTTCACCCGGGATGAGGTGAGACTTTCCAGATGTCTGAAGGGTCCTCATGCTTCCGTAACCCCTTACTTGTGCTCTGTAAGAAAACCAAATAAGCACATTGGTCTTCAAGTTGGATTGTACTACTCCCAATTTGGAGTAGATATTTCATCATGTCTTCCTGGACATATCAATGCAACAGTTAGCGACTGGCGTAGAGTGCTAAATAACTCAGTGGAGTCCTGGGTGGCTCCCACCCAGAAAACTCACTGCACTGTGGTAATACATAGGAAACAACGCTAATCAAAGCATAGGTTATTAGAAGGCTGATAGACCTTTAAGGGATCGCTTGGTGTGAGGCTGCTACTCAACGTTCTCGGCTATGTCACTTTCTGCTTGATGAAACTGAGCTACTCAGTTTCCTCGTCCTCAAAACCTGTGCGATAACATGCCCTAACTCACAAAGTTTTGCTTTTGTAATGCAACGAGATTTAATATACATTCAACATTTATTATTAAGAGTAAGGAATTAACACTAAAATGGTACTAAACTTTTCCAAGACTTCCCAGTTACTTAGAGGTTGAGCTGGCATTAAAAACCATGTCATTTAGGGATTTGATGGTCTCTGGGAACCTGATGGAAACAGAGCTGTCCTCCGTGGTGAGACCAGGATGGTCCCTGCAGTAATGGATGCCAGAGGAAACTCCTTCCTCAGACAGGTGGCCTTTGAGTCCTCCCAGTTTGATTCCTTTCACGTTCCAACTCTTACCTAAGGCCAAACCTCAAATGGATTCTCAGTGCCTATAACTCAGGGACTTTTTCCTTAAATATGTTCTCCAAAACATTCAATCACATCCAGGATAATTTCTAGACTTATTAAATGTGCGAATAAACAAGGATGGTAAACCAATATTGGCTGGCAAGTTTTATGTCAACTTAACACAAGCTAGAGTTATCTAAGAGGAGGGAATCTCAGTTGAGAAAATTCCTCCATAAGATCGGGCTGCAGGCAAGCCTGTAGGGCATTTTCTTAATTAGTGATAGATAGGGAAGGGCCCAATCCATTGTATAATTGTGGGTGGTGCCACCCCTGAGCTGGTCCTGGGTTCTATAAGAAAGCAGGTTGAGCAATCCAGGGAGAGCAAGCCGGTAAGCAGCACCCCTCCATGGCCTCTGCCTCAGCGACTGCCTCCAGGTTCCTGCCTTGTTTGAGTTCTTGTCCTGACGTCCTTTAATGACAAACCAGTTGATACAGAAGGAAAGCCAAATAAACTCTTTCATCTGAAGATGCTTTTTTTGGTCATGGTGTCTCATCACAGCAATAGTAACCCTGACTGAGACACAAGTAGAGAATTAGGAAGATGAACAAATTGGATGAAAATGTTGTAATTGTCTACGGTGTAATGATGGTGTACTTAGTTGTCAAACAGCAGGAAGGGATTTTTGTTTGTTTTTACTGATTCTTTGGTCAAATATATCTGAGAAAGAGGCAATGTAAAGTAACACAGAGTGGTTCTTAATAAGTTTTGTATTGAGATTTTTTTTCTTTTTGAGCACAGTCATTCTGAAGGGTAATGAAATTTGAAAACATTTCATTTATTTACTTTACTCTGTGTGTGTGTGTGTGTGTGTGTGTGTGTGTGTGTGTGTGTGTGAGTTTCAGAGCAGAAGCCAAATCTCTGTAGTCCATTCTCTCTGCCACCTTGTGGGGTCCAAATCCCCAGTTCCTGTCTGCAGGCCTGTGGCAAAGTACCTCTCTCTACTCTGGGTGCTACCCTGTCTATCTGCAAATGATCCTTTAAAAATATTAATTGCCATCTTTGGAATGCCATATTCTGGGACACAGTGGAATCAACTATTACCCCTGATATCAAATGGAAGCGGGATATTTCACTGTAAGCTCTTGAGGCGCACAAGGGAGCAGGGTGGTATAGTTTCTTCCTGCATAGGGTTATACCTGTTGTGGGGTAGACAGGAAATTTACAATAGCGGGAAAATGAATGTGTGTTCTTGGAAATCACAACATTGAACTAAGGCACCAATCACTAGAAGAGGAAATCCAGCATGCCTGCTTCCAGGTCTTCACTGAGGGGTTCCCAGGAAGAAGGTCCCCTCAGGGGCCAATGTTCTCCAAAGAGTAAGGCTCCCATCCTCCCAGCCTCTTGCCATCCAAGATGGCAGCCTGGCTCAGTATTTGCACAGTCTCCAATGTTCATGAATTCCACACAAAGCTGGGGTTCCTTCTCTGTTGAGTCACCAAGCTGTCACGGGAACAGCCAGTGCAGAATGGAATGAGGGACCCACCCATAGCAAAAACCCCTACCCCCCTTTCCTAGGCCAGGAGCCCCTGAGGGAGAGAGGGAAGGCTTCGTCAACCTTTCCTGAAGATGGAGCCTTTAGCTCAGCTAAGTGGAGACACCTGGTGTCTGGTGTTGCAACTTCAAGAACATCAAAGAGTCTGGGCTGAAAATCAAGGCCTCTCATAAAAATTGCCTCATCAGGGACCATTCTCTAAGCAGCAGTTCAAACTGGCAGCCCACCCTGTCCCAAAGAAGCTCGCCTCCCGATCAATATCTCCACCGTTCAGACAAGGTTTTCCTCCATGCGCCTTGTCTTTTGAACAGGAAAGAATCCACCACAATCCACAAGGCAGTCAGAATGTATAAGAAGCCAAAAAAGAATAGGTCCCCCCTTTCTGGCCTCTCTTCATTCTGTGGGGTGTTGAGTCACAGTATAGGGCAGATTTCTGGTTGATGTGATATCTGGCTGATATTTAATAAGTAGCCAGAGTAGCTAGGTTTAATTTTTTCTTTCTTTCTTTCTTTTTTTTTTTTTTTTTTCCTAAACAAGGCAAAAGGAATATTAAAGTTTCACCAGGAAAAGAAATATGGCCGCTGCCAGGAACTGATTAGTCATAAAACCCGAGGCATCCTGGCGTCTGTCATCACCTTGCTTTTAATGACTGAACTAAAAGAAGAGACATCAGTTTTCAAAATAAGGTTATAAAAACACTGTGCACAGATGAGGCCTCCAAATATTTTGATAGAACCCGAACCTAAAAAAATTATATATATATGTATATACATATATATATATATATATAAAATCATTGAGACAAATCACAAAACATATGTTGTTATGTTTTGCTCTAAAAACCATGAAGTTTACCCAGAACCCTATTATGGTAACTGCTTCGCTTTTCATGCATTCCTAAATTACCATGTAATCTAAAACCTTGTTTTCAGCTGCCCTATATTGGAAAGTCCCTTAAAAAATAAGCAGGCATGATGGCAGGCTCGCCTTCAGAAAGAAACCTGCGTGCACTGTTGTAAATGAAAGCGGTATTTACCAGGCGGGGTCCTCTACGTCAACCTCTACCTTCGTGTACACAGGGACCCGACCGTGTTCGGGAAATGCCGCAACCAGGAATTGGGTTTTAGGCTCTCTGCGTTTTCAAACACATGGATAGTTGGTGTAAAAAATATACTCTTTTCCTGCAGGGACGTGGCTGTAATTAGTGTGTGCCAAAACTCTCTCTCACTGAGATTTCATTGTCTTATCTCCTTGCAGCATCTTAATGTGATTTTATTTTACTTTGTCAAAGTCCTATTAACATAAATGTGTTCTCCATAGCAAACAGAGTTCTTTTTTATGCAAAACAGGATTCAGCTGACTCTAATAAAACAGCTTGCAGTCTATTACACGACAACAGGAATGTGCTTATTTTGTTTGTCAAATCAAGACCGCGTCAGAAGGCTCTAGACAGAGATTTGTCTTGTTTTCCAGAATAATTGCTAGGGTGGAGTTACATTATGATCTGTAAATGAATAGTATCGCTTAGAACAAGCACCTCATATATCTTTTATCTTCCCCAGCCACACACTCGTAGTTTTCTTTGAAACTCTTGCTCTACTTTTCCACATAAGTCATCAGAATGTTTCCAAAGAATTTTAACTGCCAGATTAATTATATCTTACAAACAAAGATAGATTGCTTACATTCTTTATTCAGAATCCCTGCCAGTATGGAGCAACTGGCAACAAATTAATCTCTTTTGCAACCCTACAAAATGGTTTTGCTATGAAAAGGCCTGGAAGGTAAATGGATCCTTTAAAAAAAAAAAAACAAAACAAAACAAAACAGGTTGTTCATTCTGAAAGGGTAATCTGTAAGCAAAGAACAGAGGATTAAATGAATTTCACTACTCCCTCTAACCTTTTTTTTTTCTTTCTTTCTTTTCTTTTTTTTTTTTCATTTCAGCATCAAGGTTATAGCCCTCTGTTAATGTATTCAGTTAATTAAGTATTGCTGTGACCTGGTGGCAATTTCTAAAATCCAGGGAATTTTTTTTTTTTTCCCTCTTTAAGGTCTGCCTCCCCCACGGAGCGGGGTGTAATCTGTTTGCATGAGTCTGTGTCTGTCAGCTGTGCTTCTCTTACAAGCTTCTAGAATGTTTTAATAAATTTATCAACCAAAAACATTACAAACATTTCATTTCCTTTGCCTCAGACACACACACACACACACACACACACACACACACACACACACACACCAAAAGAAAAAAAAAAAAAAAAAAGACAGCCTCCATGGCAAATTCTTGCCAGTATGAATCACCCTAAGTAATATTTGCTTTAACTTTAGTGTGGTTCGACAAACAACCTTTATATGGCTGGACTTCAAAGGGCGGAGAAACGAAGGTTAGAAATGTGATAGGCGTAATCTATTATTAGGCATGAAACATTAAACCACTTTTAGCTATAACTCTTGAAACCTGCATAATCTAGGTTTTTAACACACTGCATATTTATTGTGCTTTCGCTTACCCAAGCATTTATCTCCTGAGTGTTTGCAAGAGAGAGAGAGAAAAAAAAACCAACTTTCCACTGTACTGTGCGCCGCCATTTGGCTTAATTTTTCCTAATATTTAATTTAGGAGGGGGAAAAAACGGTAGTCTTATAACAGGATTCTCGTGTGTCCTGGCCAAAAATACTTAGTGTTCCTCCTGGAGTAAAATTAATCTGTTACCAGTTCCCTGACCTGCAAGTCAGGTTTCAGGAAAATAGGCACCCAGGGAGGAGGGTGGAGGAAGTGGGTAAGCAGGCTGGGTAGAGAGATAAGATCTCTTTCTTTGACTACGGCGGGGGTGGGTGGGGGTAGCTAAGAATGTCTCAACCCATCCATGCCATCCAATGACAGAAAATGAGCTGAAAGTGTATCTCAGCAGTAGTGTTTGAAGACATTTATTAGCTCTATCCATAACACATTCACTGCAGGAACGGTAATTGTCCAAAAATCTGTACTGCAGTTATTTCCTTAATGGGGGTGTGTGTGCTGGGGGGAGGGGGGTTGCTGCATTCAATGGAAACTCGGCTCCTTGTTTCTTTCTTTTTGCCCCCTCCACATACATTTGCAAGCTTTTAAAGAAACCTAATGTTATGAAATAAGGCAGATGTCAGGAGACAGCGCCGGGCATGTATGCATAGGCAGAAACAAAAACATCATCGGTAACATTTTGTTCTTGATTAAATTTGCGCTCCCTAATACAGTAGATTAAAAATAAGTCCAACTGTTAAACGCATTAGTGTTCAGCCACGGTTCTGGTGCCAGAAAAACAGATACCACTCTAGACCCAGCCTCTCTCTCTCTGCTAGACTTGAGGAGTCAGGGGAAATCTGACCTCCCTAGAAACCTGAGCCCCTAAAAGTGCATCCATGACCCTGCAGTTTGGGGATTCCTTATTTTTGTCTGGTGATGAAATCCCAGAAGTACCTCAATATTTTCTCACACTGGGTCAAAACTCAGCGTCTCTGGGCAAGGCTGTAAGAAAATATGGTTTATGAAAATGAAGAAAGAATTGCTAATGGCCACAATCAAGGCACTCGGGGAGTAATATTAGATTAAACTGTAGTCTGTTGAACGGGTATTCATGAACCTTACATCTAAAAAAAAAAAAAAAATGCTGTATCTTCCCCTCCAGGAGAATTTTAAGAAGCTGAAGAGATAGGTCCTCTGCTCCTGCAGAGGACCCGAGTTTGATTCCCAGCACCTACATAGGGAGGCTCATGACAGCCTGTAAATCCAGCCCCTGCAGATCTGGTGCCCTCTTCTGGACGCCACAAGCACCTGCAGTCACGCATGCACGCACCCACAACCATACACATATAATTAAAAATGAAATGAATCTCGTATTTTGAAAAAAGAACTATTTAAAGGGGGGCACCACGTTAAAGGGACCCCTGAGATGCCCCAGCTGATATTGTAGGCATGAGGGCCAACTGTCGACCAGAAGGTGATGCTCAGTGAATTTAGGAAGAGAACTTGGCCAAGGTCACGCTGGGCAGACCCAGTCTTGCCAGTCATAGAATGCAAACATCAACTTCTCCAGGCCAGTCCATTGTTGTGGAAGCACATGACCCTTTTAATTTATTCAAAAAACAAAAACTGGCCTCCAGAGAGATGCTTCAACGGTTAAGCAAACTGCTCTTTTAAGAGGACCCAAGTTCAGTTATATCAGGCAGCTCCAAACCACCTGTTACTCCAGCTCCAGGGGAAACCTGCTACCTCTGGCCTCTGTGGGCACCTGCACGACATACACACACACAGAGACAGAGACAAAGAATCTTCCCCTCCCCATCCCTCTACCCCACCCCTGGAATATTTTTCTGGTCTTTGGTCTCTCTAGTTTAATAGGTTACCTGTTGCTGACACTTCATTTCACACAGACGTGGTGTTTTCTGCTGTGACATGCTTTCTGGAAGCATAGGGGGATGGGACTGTAACATCTGTAAATCTAGGAAGTAATAGCTCCCCAAAAGCAATGCAGATAGCTACAGATATTGCCAGGAAAAAAAAAAAAACAGTTAATTGAAACTATTTGGGGCATGCAGTATTGAACATTGAGATGGTTTCTGAGCAACACATATCTCAACGTGGCTTGCCGAAGACCTGCACACATTTAATTTGTTCTACAAATTTGGTTAACCCAATAAAGTGTAAACATCAAACATCGGTCGTAGAGAGCATTAAACATTAACCAAGTGAGACCTTAAAGACTTAGGCAGAACATTAAAATTACAGGAGAAGATGGGCTGGGCACTGCTGGGAAATTAGGTTAAGAATCCAAAAAGGATTTGTGGCTGGGCTAAAACAAAACAAAAAAATAATAATACAGTAAAAACTATTTTGAGATCGGTAATCATTTGTCTCCGTGGACAGGCTATTTTCCCCCTGGGATTGTATTTTTAAAATCAAGCAAACATACCAAAGTCAATTTGATTTTCTGATTGTTCCCTGGGATGAAATATATTACCACCCAAATGAACCCTGAAAATGGAGTATTTCGAGGACTATTCCCAGATCCATGAATCCTGCGATGGAACTGTGCCTTTTTATCCAGTGTGTGTGTGTGTGTGTGTGTGTGTGTGTGTGTGTGTGTGTGTGTTTATGAGTGCTCCGCATTGCTTAGCCTAAAGCTCAAACCCTGTTAAGGTTCAATAAACCTCTGTGGAACAACGGAATGAAAATGCCTTCCAAGGAGATAAGGTTGGCTCTCAGGCTCACCCACCCTGATGTGTTTTTTACCTGAGGAAAACCAGTCCTCTCGAGTAGAGCAATAAAATGCTTAAGTCTTAAAAAAAAGAATAGAAAAGAATATCATGTTCCATCATCGTGTCTTAAGTGTTCATGACCCAGTGAGCCTTACAAAGCAAATCCCTGTTTTCTCAAGAGAATCTTTGGTACATTTTTCTCTTCTGTATTTGCTAAGGTCCTGGGATGAAGTAGGTGACAACTCTCAACAGTCTCAGAAAACTCCTGGAGATACAGATACACCCATGGACCAAGATTTAACTCCTGAAAAATTAAGTATAGCCACCCACCTTCTTATGGTTCAGAATGACGATCACTAATGTAAAGTACAAAGGAACCACTAAGAATTCTGACTTAACTGGGGTTCCCCTAAGAGGCAGACCCTGAGACCATTTGAGTGCAAAAAGTTAGTTTGAGAAGCACAGAAAATACTAGTTGAGGGGTAAGGGAATGAGACAGGAGGTAGAAGGCAGCCGGTCTATACTGGGTGTGTAGTCAAATCGGGTACCGCTGTGGACACCTGGTTCACAGAAGGCTCTGAGAATCGGTTAGAACACGTACAGCAAAATCATCCCAACCCGAGAATGGGAGCTCGGTATTGATACATCAACTGCCATCAGTCTTTGGAGGAGTTTATTCCTGAAAGCGTTCATTTTCCCCTCGTTCATGCCAGCCATGTGGACAGTCAAAGCAGCCTCTGATGAAGATGGTTAAGGAGAATGGAGGAGGTGAATGTTGGGAAGCAGATCCAAGGTGTTCCATCAGAGTCAGCGGCTGTGAGAAGGGTCGGTCCCAAGAGACCTTTTATGGTGAAGCATCTTAATATAATGTTTAATATTATATATATATACATACATATATATACATACACACACATATATATACACATACATACATATATATATGTGTATATATATATGTATGTATATATATATATACACATACACACATACATATATATATATAAATAAAATATAGCCAGTAACTGCTGAGGAGTTTAAATGCGATGCTGCCTTTGGCGTTCAGCATGGTGACTGCTAATATAATATAGGAACTTAATCAGAATGACTCCACAGATGGGATCTACTCTCTATTTGATGTGGAAATTGTTCAGACGTTTTCGAGAAGCTGCATATGATAGAAGCTCAGGCTTGGGATGAAACAGACCAAAGTTTGAATCCCTTCGACACGTTATATCATTTCTCTGTTCCTGTGATTATAAAATGCTTAGTTCACAGTATTAATGATAAAAGGCTGGGAAAAATAAATACCGCTGGGTTCGCCACCGTTCCTGATGCATAGCAGTATGCTGTAATAACTCCAGTCAGTCCCTGACTCCAGTACCACTGCGTTCTTCCCAGGACTCAGAGACCTTTAAGCAAGCTACTTAACCTCTCTGAAACAAGGCTTCTCATCCGTAATACAGACAACACCATCTACTGCTTCCCCGATAGAATTTGGGGCTCCAGGAACATGGGAAATGGTTCAGTCGGGCCACTCAAGCATGAGGACCTGTGTTGATTCCCTGCCTACCCACATAAAACAAAGCTGTGTACAGCAGCACATGTTTGTAATCCCGGGATTACACACAAATCCTGGGAAAGCAGAGACGGGAGGATCCCAGGGGTCTGCTGCCTCATCGGTCTACCTGAATTCGAAGCTCTGGGTTCAATGAGAGCCCCTGTCCCAAAGAATGAGGTGGAGAGCAATAGAGGAAAATAGCTGACACTGACCATTGGCTCAGACACACACACACACACACACACACACACACACACTAAAATCTAATGTATATTACATATATTTTTTGACGTAAAGCATCTATAGGGAAAAAGTATTATAAAGCCAACTATCACTGGTCTATGGAAATACCACTGAAATCATGAATTTACTATGAGAAAGGAGACAAAATCACGGTCATTAACTTTCCAAATTCTCTTAGTCTGAGGTATGCCTAAGCTTCCCAGAAGAATTCGGCCAAGTCGACAAGAATACATTTACGTAATTAGTGTAACTTTTTTCTCGCTGTAACTTTTCCCTCTGTCACATCTCAATGAGCTGGTTTGAGATCAATTCATAATTGCTAACTTACCATTCCCTGACTGAGGGGCGTCTTGCCTAAGCTATCCCATTTGCTCCTGGACCTCACAGAGCTTTAGTAGACAGGCGCAAAGCTGGTGCCCAGGATGAATGCAGGACTTCCTCAAGGTCAAGTGGAAGCTGATAAGTGAGAGAGCCGGCCTTCAAATCCCACTGTCCTGATTCCAGAATCCATGTGCTCACCCATCATGAGGTTCAGATGACATTGCCAAGTCCTGGAGTCTTCGTGACCCGCTCCCCCCCTTTCAGTTACATAGACCCCATCACAAGGGACAAACAGTCCCTCCAATATTGTAAGCAGCTTTTTTTTTTTTTTAAATGCACTTCAGCAAACTTAGCTCCTAGGAATTCTTGAGAACAGAGTTCGATTTTAAAACTAAAGGAAAGTCTCTAAAATGAGCCTGGTTGTAATAGGAAAGGATTTTAAAGTGGGATGCATAAGGCACATGATTTCAATTTCGTGAGCACGTTTTTAAAAATTCCTAGAGAGTGTAGATTAGCAAAATTTTTATTTTAAGTGAGCACAAATATTTCCTATACAAATCCACAACTTCGTAAGTGCACAGCCTCCGTAATAGTTGGGGTGAGGAAAGTTCCAGAAAAGAGTACATCAGACATCAAATGTAGTATCTCTCTCTCTCTCTCTCTCTCTCTTGCTTTCTTTTTTCTTCTTTTTTTGTCTAAAAGCAGGAAGTGCTATGGGTATTGTCTGAGAAAAATGAATATTAATGTTTTTAATTCATCATGGCTTAGGGGTAGCAGGGGCTGGGTTTGTTCTGGCCATTGTCTCACTAACACCCACAGCAAGCTGTTGCTATGGCTGTTATTTTCTCCTATTTATAACTCAGGAAGTCAGGTTCATTGAAATTAAGGGGCACTTCCAGGGTCACAGGGCTGAAGAATGGCCAAAGCAGGTTCTCAGTTCTTTCTCACTCTGAGTTGAGAGTCTCGAGCTACATCCCAAGCTGTGACACAACTTATTTAGGTGGGGATCCAGACGTGACTGTGACAAGAACATTTATTCTTGACTTCACAGGGGACTAGAAACATAATAGTATGTCCCCTTCCTAAATAAAAACCGTAGCGGGGTGCCTGACTGTATTGGGGGAGCAAAGGCTCAAGGGAGTTCTGGGGAGATCTATAAGGGGAGAAGGGCTGAGCTCCCTGGAGATGGGGTGTGTGTGAGTCTAGGTCTCCAGAGAGGTTTCCCCACAAGGGGTGTTTTGACCAAAGTCTGCTTCAAGGCGAGTACGGTTGTTTATCTTTGGCGTGTGGACACCTAGGTCGCTCAAAGCACCACTCGGAAACCACCAGTCTGAAGAGTCAAACTCACAGAAGTTTGTTTCTCTCTGGTAGGGCAGTGCTCAGATTCAACCATATGGAGGCTCGTCCAACAGAAACCAGGCTCCTGACACCCCGAACCGGTTTACAGGGGTTTCATCCACGCTGGCCACAATGTGGCCACAATGAGTGGGGACTGGGGACGTGGCTCAGGGGGTAACGTGCCCTGTAAGCATGAGGAACCACATGAATTCAAGTCTCAGAACCTACATTTAAAACGCCAGGTGCGTTGGCATGCATTTGGGTTCCCAACACTGAGGAGGCAGAGATGAGTGGTAACCAGCCTAGCCTACTTGGTAAGTTCCAGATCAGGGTGGGGCGGGCTCTGTCACTCAAGGGGGTGGGGGGTGGGGCACTGATACCTTGAGAACGATACCTGAGCAGGCTAGTGCTGGCAAACATCTTTAATCCCAGCACCGGGGAGGCAGAGGCAGGTGGATGGATCTCTGTGAGTTCGAGGCCAGCCTGGTCTACAGAGTGAGTTCCAGGACAGCCAGAGTTACAACAGAGAGACCTTGTCTCTAAAACAAAAAACACAACAACAACAACAAAAAGAACTGAGCTTGACCTCTGACCTCTGAATTCTTGTGCACACCACAAATGCGGTGTATAGAAGGGGCTACTGAAGGAACAGGGTTGCCCTTTGGAGTGGGAGCTGCTGAGCACTCACCTGAAGGACCCCAGTTTCCACAGAATAGCCCGGGTCATGGGCAGGTGCCCCTCTTCCAACAGGAGCCATTTTTCTCCTCTAGCTTTAGCCTCTGTCACAGGCCCCATTTCCGTCATTAGTGATGAAAATAATGTGCAAGCGCCAAGAAAGGTCTCTTTCCTCGAAAACATGTGGATGTCATTCCCCCTGTTGGGCCACGAAGTGGCGAAGCAGTTCCCAAAGCCCAAGCTCATTAAATTTTGGAAAGCGGCTCATCCTTTGTACGCATGCGCATGTTTCCAAGCGGTTCTGTGACACGTTGTCAGGAACGCAGGTACCAGGCCTCTGGAACTCCAGCTTTCAACAGCTTCTTTTGCACTTCCCTCTCACACAATTAAACACCCTATGGTACTTAACAGAGCAATAACTAGCACATCAATAAAGCAATAAATAATTGCACTCAGGCAAACTCCGGGGCCTAACCAGCAACTCTGAGCAGGAGTTTTGATTCCTCAATGAGCTTAGAGCATAGGAAAGCAAAAAGTCAGTCAAGGCCCAGAGACAAATCTGCCAGACTCCCAGGCCATGAAGGAGTCCTGTGTCTGAGGTAACTTGCAGGGAGAATACCCAGGAAAAGAGCTAATCCAGACAGCCACCATAGCAATGGGTGGGAAGCCCCACCCTCATTTTAAACTCGTTTAAAATGTTAAAGGGTGAAACAATCCAGCCCTGAGACAGAGGGCTGCCTGCTGGCACTTGGAGTGAGGGCTCCAGGTAAAGAACAGTACTCTTCAGAAAGTGAATATTCCACAGTGGATCCGGAAGCTGGAGCCGGATGGGGAGGGACCTAGAACACCCCTGTCCTGCACGTGTCTGAGAAGAAAGTCCACAGATTGGTTGGGGTCCGGGAGAAGTTGGGACTCTTGAGTCTCCTGCCAAGCAGGACACCCTAGCAGGATGCCCGTGCTAGACCCCCTCCCCCAGTCCTGCAGGCCAACACTGGCAGGATTGAAGCAGTAGTCTGGGGAAATGTTAAGAAAACTCTGAATATCCTATCTCTTCTCTTCTCTCTCTGTCTCTCTCTCTCTCTCTCTGTGTCTCTCTCTCTCCCTCCCTCTCCCTCTCTCTCTCCTTCTCTCTCTCTTTCTCATAGCCCACCTGGATCTCACAAATCTAAGTCTCTGGAAGAAGGGCATTTTATTTGTATGTATGTGCATGTGTGTATACGTCCCTGTGTATCTGTGCGCATGAGCACGTGCATGCCTGCAGAGGTCAGAAGGCAACCTTTTCTGAGCTAAGGTCTCTCACTGGTCAAGTAGGCTAATCCTGGCTGGCCAGGAAACTCCAGGTATCCACCTATTTCCATTTCCCCAGTGTTGGGGTTACAAGTCTGGCCCACCATGCCTGATGTTTTTCAAACACTAGGACGCCGGGGACCAAATTCAGGTTTCCATGCTCACACAGCAAACACTGTACCAACTGAGCCATCTCAACACCCCGGAAACCTGCATTTATCATATGCCCTGAGGTGATTCGTATAAACCTCTGCATCGGAGACGATAGGACGTCTGTCCAACTGAGCAGAACTAGCCTTGCCATGTGGCTGACGAGGCTGCTGCCAAGGCCCTGTGTGGCTTACAGTGTCAAATAGATCTCAGGGTTTCTAGTTTTGAAAATAACCCACAAGTCTGTTTGTTCAATAGTCAGATGACTGTGGGCAGTCTTTGTGCATGGAATCTCCGGGTATTCTATAAGTAACTGCCTTAGTTACTTTTCTATTGCTGTGTTTAGGATTCCATGACCAAGGCACCTTAAAGAAGAAAGAGTTTATTGGATTTACAGTTTCAAGGGGGTGAGTCCATGACCATCATGGAGAAGGGCACACGGAAGCAGGCAGGCAGGTGTGGTGCCATAGCGTAGCAGAGAACTTCCGTGTTGACACAACTGTGAAGCAGAGAGGTAACCAGGAACGACTCGGGCTTTTGAAACGTCAAAGCACCCCCTAGTGACACCCTTCCTCCAACAAGGCCACACTTCTCAATTCTTCTCAAACAGTTCTACCAAGCATTCAAATATGTAAGCCCTTGGTGGGGGGGGGGCATTCCCATTCAAATCACCACCATAACATTTCCTGAGCTAGTCTGATGGCTCCAGCCTAATCTCTAGCATTATGGTAGTGCCCCCAAGGAGTTTTCTTGGTGTCTCTGGGCATGAGAGGATGGGGACTAAGACAGGGGAGTTTTGGACATTCTAACTCTGCTTTTAAAAGACAGTTTATGTCTTCAGTATAAAAATGGTAAATCATATATAAAAATAGAGAAATGAGGCTGGAAAGATGACTCGGTGGTTAAGAGCGTGCACTACTGTTGCAGAGGAGCAAAGTTAGGTTCCCAGAACCAACATCAGGTAGCTCACAACTGCCTATAACTCCAACCCCCAGGGGACCCAGTTCCTCTGGCCTTCCTGATGGCTTACACTCATGAGCATACCCATACGCATACGGATAATTTTAAATGATTATTTGTAGCAGTAGACTACAATCTTTTGCCCTCAATTCAGGGAAAGAGAAAGGAAGGATAGAAAGAAATCTTCACCGCTTTTGCAAGCGGCCTTGATATCGAATGAGAGAAACGTATAAATCTTTACAGCCTCTTTCTAGGCTGTCCTAAGCTTGAAGAGGACTAGCTGACAGCGAGTCAGACTAGCGTCTCGGCTCAGGGTCTGTAAGTTCAATCTCCCCAACCTTTGTTCTTCTAGGAATTATCACACTAATGACAACAACCCCACCTAGGAATCACTAACCAACGCCTACCCTCTCTCTGGGCTTCAGACTTTTCATACCCTAAGCCACAAGTTCCCATAAACCCATGTGGCACCCAATCTCCAAAACAAGCTACAGGTGCCAGAATGACTGCACCCAACCAAATTATAGCCACCTGCATCAAGCATTCCAAACCCAACTCATAAACAACTACACCACAGCTGGGGTGAGAACACAAACTTAAACCAAACACCATTTTGCGTTTTTTTAAAGAAACCAAAATAACAGGGATTTCTTCCAAGTGTTCCACTACAATTAATTTTTTTTTTAAATAGAGAAAGGGGGCTGGAGAGACGGCTCGGATGTTAAAACATGAGCTACTCTTGCAGAGGACTCAGGTTCCGTTCCCAGCACCCACAGTTCCCAGCACCCACAGTTCCCAGCACACAGCCATCAGTAACCCCAGTTCCAGGGAATCCAGTGCCTTTTTCTGAGCTACAGAGGCAATAGGCATGCACATGGTTCATATATATACATTCATGTAAAGCATACACATAAAACAAAACTTAAATATCTTTTTTTAAAAGGAGAAAAATATGACATCACTCCCCTGCTGTCTGTCCACTGTGTTCCACAGTGGTCAACTGCTGGTCAAGCTTTTTGCATGTCTTTCTTCACCCCCACTACCCAGACTATTTAGAGTAAGCCCCAGATGTCACAGATGAATATTGCCTGCATGTATTTCTACAATGTCATCTCTGAGTGTTACCTTACTTAAAATGTTAACATCAATTTTGTAATATTATTAAAAACAGTGCTAACGTTTTCCCAGGTGTCTTGTGCTTTGGAATTGCTTGGGCTCAGATCAGGACCAAAATAAGATACATACGTGGAAGTCGGCTCTCTTAAATCTCCTTAAATCTCTTGGTTTCCTTTCTCGATTTCTCTCCCTCTCGTTTCATGCCCCATTCCCTGTGGATCGTGTCTTTTATTGTACAGATGATTCTGGTTTCCCTGACACCGCTCTGGTTATCACTGATTACGTTCCTCTCTGACTCACGTGTTTCCTGTAATACAGTGGGTAGAGCCAGAGGCTTGCTCAAAGATGGTTTTATTTATTTTTATTGCTTGGCAATAGTATTTTAAATGCTGATAAGTGGCTCCCACGGTTAGGAGATGCTGATCTCTTCGTGATCTTAGTAGCCCTGTGTGGTCCTTACCTGGATCATGTATGTTGTTACGGGTTCCTAAAATGGTTTGCAAGCCATTAGGAGAACCTCAGGATCATTGCATGAGAGCTCATTTCAATTGGTGGTATTTTAATTCTAATAACTTTGTCAGCTGGAAAGCTTACATAATGAAAATTCACCATTAGTCCTCTGATTGCATCAGTGCCCTGAGTACAAGAAAAGGAGGATAAAATGACTTACTTCTTTATTACTTTTCAACATGAGTTGGTCCCAGTCTTATTTAGGGTTTCTATTACTGGGGAAAAAAAACAATAAAACAAAAGCAACCTGGGGAGAGAAAAAAAAATGGTTTACAGTGGTAGTCCATCACCGAAGGAAATCAGGACAGGAACTGAAAGCAGGAACTTTGGAGGAAGAAATTGATACAGAGGCCACGGAGGGATGCTGCTTACTGACTTGCCCTTCATGGCTTCCTTAGCCAGAATTCTTTTATGACCCAGTATAGCAATCCAGGGGTGGTAGCACCCACAATGAATTATGCCTTCCCACATGGATCATCAATCAAGAGAATGCACCATGTCTACAGACCAACCTATTGGGCACATTTTCTCAGTTGAAACTTCCTCTTCCAAAACAACCTGGTGGGTGTCAAGTTGACATAAAACTAGCCAGCATAGTGCTATATTATCGTGGATTTTTTTTTCTAAAGCATTGCTGTGAAGTTATGAATTTACCCAACACAAAGCACTTTAATGTGTTGGAATTAATATTCTTGATTCTCTCAGAGTGAGAAGGAAAGACAGATGATTGATAGATAGATAGATAGATAGATAGATAGATAGATAGATAGATAGGAGATATATCTACCTAGATATGGAGATATCATCTGCCTCCAGTAGAACCTGACTCAGTTGGTGCTTGGTCATCCTTGGTCACTCTTCCCAGTATTCCAAACTGTTCTCAGTGTGCCTTGATCATTTACTACCCCAAATCTGATGTGACTGCATTTCTAAAGAGTCCTGGCTTCTTTTTGTAAGCAATTGTATTTAAGAATCACATTCTGCAGCTCCAGTTTTATCTACCGAGAGTCACACAGAATAAAAGGTTTGGGTTCTCAGCTATGTCTTTGAAAGTCGCATATTTCGGTTTCCCGAGAGAAAGAGCTGCAAGTGAGAATGATTGTCTTGGCTTTGGTTTCAGGGGTTATGAGCCCATGGTTGACTGACTCCATGGTTTCTCAGCCTGTGATAAGAGCATCACGGCAGAGGGTGTGGCAGGGTGGAGCCGAGCCTCAGATGCTGGGGGCCAGGCATATATTTCTAAAGCATCCCCCCAACCCATTTCCTTCAATGAGGCTCTGTCTTAAGTGAGAATAAAAAAATACAAATATGCAATGAACGCGTAAAAATACAAAAGCTTCTGTCTGCTAAGGAGTTACAAATGACAATACTTATGAGATACTCATCCCTGACCTTCGGTGTGGCAAAATTTTTAAATTTAGAATTATACTCCAGATGGTACCAGAGGTAACAGAAATCAGGAACTCTCACAGCCTGATGGCGAGATGTTAATTGTCCCAATTCTAAAGATCTCTAATGCGTTCACCCTGACTTTGCAATCCCACTTCTTTTGGAAATCCAGCACACAGAAATGAAAGAAAATTACACACACACACATAATTTGTTGCACATTGTTTTCAACCAAATTAGAGACAAGCAATAATTTAAATATCCACTGGTAAAGAACCGGTTAGATGAATTGTGATGCATTCTATGGAACAGGATGCAGAATTTTTAATGTTGTAAACATCCCTCCTATATTTAAAAATATGTTTTGCGTATCCATTTTTCCGACTTAAATAATTATAGAGTTCTCGTGTAAATGTGCACGGATACATAGATACACAGATACGTAGATGATAATGAGGATGGAGATGATATTTAGATAGATTATAGAAGTGAGGTATATGATTAATAAATTATAGGTGGGTGATGGACAGACAGAGATAAGGTGGTATAGATGATAAAGAAGCGATAAGTAGAGAAAAGAAAATATATAGACAACAAATCGATAGAGAGATATGATAAATAGATGATAGACAGACTGACTTTAAATAACTCAGAAAAGATGCACAGCAAAAACTTTAGGTAGTTATCTTCAGTAGATGAGATGGCAACATCATGGGTTTTTTTTTTTTTATTTCAATGCATATTATTTTATACTTGTCAATAAAAACTGGTGACTATATTAATATTTTAGCTCCTTTTCTCTGTGGAAAAAGAGAGAGAGAGAGAAAAAAAAAAGAAATGTTACATGACGTTAACACGGGTTGAGAGTCATTCATTTACCAAAGACTCTGGCACCGATCAACTGAAGTCCTTCAGCTAAACCCATCTCCCGCAGGTCTGGGAGAGCACCACGCTCAGGTGTGGCCCGCTGACCTTATCCTCATCTGTATAATTGGTACTTACCTCCCACACCCCCAAGTCTCCGGGATCAGCATCCCTCGGGCCGCCTCTTCCATTGTACTGAGGTGCCTTTCTGTGCCATTATTCATTTCTCTTCCGGTCTCCAGGAACCTCTGCCAACAAAACCCGCTATGGCTCACAACTGGGGCAGCTTCAGAGAGCGCGTCTGAGTGCCATTGCTAAGCTGTAACTCTGCAAATCGTTACTGGCCTCCCACGACGCTCCCTTGACATACGATCATTGACACTCCACGGGCAAGTCAAACGAGGTCGTCACCAAAAAGCTGCGGAAACTGTCACGCAGAACGTAAGATGCAATCAGATGCATGGGCAGGCCCGCGAGTGGTGTTACGTAGTGTCCTTCATTTGTTGCATGGCAGCCTGTCCTCTGAGGCTTCCTCTCTAAGTCCCATAATCCTCTGCATAAGGTAGGAATGAGGGCTTGGCCCTCCTTGGCCACTCAGAGCATGAGATCGGTCGAACCCAACACCCTAGAAACTCGGATCCACGTCCCACGCAGGAAGCCACATCAGTCGGTTCCACAAAAGCATTCCTGAACGTTGGCACTCCTCCCAACACGCCAGCCTTCCTCCCTCACTGGTCCCATGACTGTCACTCCTCGGATATTTCCTTCCCTGTGTGATTCGTGCTGTCATGGCACTGCCAGGCATCTCTTTGAGTTCCAACTCCATATCCAACGGACTAAGAAGAATCGGTGTCTTTCCTGATGCCAATCTATTTCCTGTCACCGTAGCTCACAAATTGCTTCGAAGGAAGGCAATGAGTTCGCTGCTCTCAGTTCACGGTCCCCAGTGTTGTCTCAGTCTCTGTGCCCTACTTCTAGTCCTCTGAAGCATTGAGCCATCTAGGACCTGGAAGGAAATTGCAGGATATGTACTAATTTTCCCTTACTATGTGCATAAAGATATCATTAAGCTGAAGATGGTGGCTTCCACCTGTGGTCCCACCACTGGGAAACTGAGGCAGGTGGATCAACTTTATAATAAGTGAGAGTAGATGCTTCTGACTTAGATGTATCCTAGAGTAGTGCAGTGCTTAATCTTGAGTTTTCAACCTGATTGGCTCTGGGAAAAGTAGAGAATCAAGACTCTGGATGGGTCTGCGAGGGTGTTCCTAGAAAGATTACCTGGTGGAGAAGACAACCCTCTCTCAGAGTGCAAAGAACCTTCCCAGGACAGGCCAGATATTGGGAGGAGTGAGGTGGGAAAGCTGTTGTCCTTTGCCTGCCTCATTTCACCCCTTGCTTGTAACGGTATCTACTCTGCTGCTGCTGCTACCATCCTTTACCAATAGCAGAGCCCAGTTTCTCCAGCTTTGCAAATGGATGGACCACCATGCCTGTTCAGGAATCCTCAAGGACTTCATCACCAGAGTCTACTGAAGCACCCAACCTCACAGAATGATCAGCTACCAAATTCTCAGCCTCTTCACCCTAAATAGCTGTTGTGGAACTATCCCACCCATATCATGTAATCCAGGCTAACAAATCTCCTTTGAATGTGTAGTATTTCTAGCTGCTCTGTTTCTCTAAAGAACCCAGGCTGATACAAGCAATAAGAGACAAGAACACAAACACGGTCTAGGTATGTCTTTGTGATAGCTGATGTTGCCAAGTCCATCAAGTTCCAGCATACCTCTAACTTGCTTCTTGCAACGATGGAAGTTTCTAGAAGCTTCCTTCCCACCAATAAGCATTTTTGGAGTTCCTCCTTCCTTCACATAATATGGCTTTGGGTAAAATGTAAAGAACAGAAAAAAGTTACAACTTACTGAAATGGCTCTCCTATGACCTATCTGAAAACAGCAAATTCTTACCTAACCTGCCCGGGTTCATCTCGATTGTCAACTGGACTGGATTTAACATCACCCATAAAACCACATCTCTAGGAACGAGACTACATGAGCTCATTTCCAGAGGAGGTTAGCCGGGGTGGGAAGATTCACCTTGGATGCAGGCGCTGCCGTTCTATAGGCCAGCGTACCAGACCAAATGAAAAGGAGAAAGTGAGCTGAAAGTGGAGCTCTCTCTACTTCCTGATTACAGATACAATGTGAGCATGCTCCGTCTACCACACCTTCTATACCACAATGGATTGTAGCCTCAAACAGTAAACCAAAATAAAACCTTCCTTCCTCGGTTGCTCTTATCAGGGAAACGTAACTAGTATGATACCCTTCTCAAATACCCTGTAACATCTTTATGCTTTGTCTAGCATAATTTTCCTTTATTGATTGATTTAATATTTTGGCCTCTTGGGCTCTGTTTCAAACTCCTTATGCAAAACTCCACATCTGATTATTTCTTTACACTCTAGGTACAGTGGCTGGCCCCTGATAATGGTCTGACAGATGCTTATAGATACTAAAGGAAATGAGCCTGGGGGTGTGGCTAGCTGGTAGATTCATCACCTATCGTGTACAAAGCCCTGGGTTCAATCCTGAGCACTCCGTAAACCAAGCTTGGCAGTATGTGCCTGTGATCCCAGAATTTAAGAAACGGAGACAGAGGATTAGGAGTTCGAGGTCATCCTCAACTACGTAGCAAGTTTGAAACCTTGTCTAAAAGAAAGAGAGGAAGGAAGAAGGTTTTAAAAAAAGACAGGAAAGAGGGAGAGAGGGAAGGAAGGAGGGAGGAAGGGAGGGAGGGGAAGGAGAGCTGGAGGGAGGGAGGGGAGGGAGGGAGAAAAAGGAGGGAGGGAGGGAGGGAGGGAGAGAAGGAAAGAAAAGGTGCTACAGAAACAGATGTTTACAAGCCAGAGAGGATTCTCCATTTTCCTTCGCATTTTCTTTGCCTGATGATCTTTCTTATAATTTCTCCGTAGTTACTGCTTTTAAGTTCCACACACCGCCTAAACATGTTGGGATTAGCAGCATCTGTAATCACCACTTACCATCAGAGCGAGATGTCGCACGTAATGAAATGTTCAAATTTCGCAGCCATATTTCCTAATTTTTAATTCATTGTTGACGACCTTTTCCAAGAGCACCGTAGACGTCCCTACTTTCTTGAACAGAGTGGAAAGGTTATAACACACTGTTTTCCTGATGAGTTAGGCAATTCCGAGCACACCAATTACTGTGTTCTAATATCATATAATGAAGCCCCTGGGGAATTTGTAAGACAATCGGAGCGGTTGGGCCTCAACACTGAAATTCCTAAAGTTTCTGCCTCTCAGTATCTGATTCTCAGGTTGGAGCTCTGTACGTCCCTGTTCCACGTTTAATTGTCATTTCGTTAGCGTCGTAAAGTGAGGCCTGGCTCTCCTCGTTCATGTTACACTTTCAATATATCACTGCTGAGTTTGATAAATTGGTTAAAAAGCAGGGCTTTGTGACAGGCGCTCAGACGCTGTTGCTGCTCTCCAAGAAAAAAAGGGGGTGGCTCTCAACACGAGAACAGCGAGCTTCAGCACGGCCAGCTACAGAACAAGAGAAATATTGGTGGAGTTTTGGCGCCCAGGCTCCTGAGATGAGACACTGTAACACAGTTCCTCATGGTGTGGTGACCCCCCAATCATGAAATGATTTTCGTTGCTACTTCATAACTGTCATTTTGCTACCGTTATGAATCGTAATGTAGATATATCATATGCAGATGGTCTTATGGGACTCCCGTGAAAGGGTTGTTCGACCCCCAAAGAGGTCACCATCCACAGCTTGAGAGCCTCTGCCCTAAAAGCCCCCAAAATGCAGGGGCTTCCTGTGGCACCCCAAGGGGCAAGGCAGGCAGGACTAGATAGCAAACTCGCACCCACTATCCCTTCTACCTCTCACTCTGACCTCTTCACCCTCCCCGAGCCTCATACTATGGCAGACATCACTAGATTGCTAGGACTTCGTCTCCGCCAGAAGAGACCCCCGATTCTTGTGAACATTGTCCGAAAGCCAGGGTCGATCAGCTGAATAACGACATCAGCAAGCACAAATGTGTGATCTCCCAGGACACAGAATCCACTCTAGGAAGAAAATCTCCAGCACTTCGTGGGCCATTCATCTAACAGGTTCTACCAGGAAGCCCAAACCATTTCTATTTACTGGGTGATTGCTAGACATTGACCGTATTTATTTTTTTACCTCATTGAAGGTCTATCTTCTAGGGTGCTTTCTGTCACTGTGGTTAAACATCATGCCCAAACATAACTTGGAAAGGAAAGGACTTATTTGGTTTAGTGCTTACAGTCCATCACTGAGGAATATCAAGGTCAGAAACTAACACAGGGACTATGGAAGACCCTGCTCGCTCGCGTGATCCCTAACTCATGTTCGGCTACTTCTCCTATACAGCCCTCTCTTATACAACCTCCATATGGATGGTACCACCCACAGTGCATACAAATGCCCCACAGACACGCCCACAGGCCAACTGATGGAGGTAGTTCTTCCGTCAAGGGTTCCTCTTCCCTGGCCGACAACCAGGAACTATCCGTCTCAGCTCAGAATCACCCAATGACACAAGCAGCATTATTTCCCCTGCTTTGAAAAGGGGGAAAGCAATACCTAGAGGTGTTTATAATTTCCAAATGGCACAGAACTGTTAATTAGTAGCACTGAGAGTAAATCTTAGAGCTTGTCTTCCCCCCAAACTCCATAGTCTCAGTGCTGAACCATATCCTTCTCTGGGCTGGGGAGGGTTGCTTCCCCACACTGAATATACTCTAACACAGATTGAACACCCACTTGGCAGGGATATTATAGAAAGGATTGAAGTATCAGATGGAGCCAAACCAAAAGACCATTTAAATCCCTGGCAATTCTGACAGCCTTATATTTCCATGTGTTCTTTGAAAATAGAATTGCATAGAACGAGGCAAATCTCATGACTCTCAAATGTCAGTAGACAAATTTGGAGGTTCCTGTGTGTTTGTAGTTTTAGGATAATACACACGAGGGTATTATTGATGATGTTTGTCTGAGAGGAGCCATTCTATTGAATTTGTTTACCAGAGGGATATGATGAGTTTAAAGAGGTAATTAGCTGGGAGCTAGAGAGCTAAGCGGTCTCTGGAGCTGGTAGGGTTGGGGTGGAAAGGATCTGTCATCACAAGGCTTATGCTTGACCTTGGGGATGGGGGAAGGGTGTGCAGGGACACCTGACCACACCCCTACTGAAGCTCTCCTTGCTCAAGACAGACCATTCTCCATCAGGATAGCTCCATGCAGGAGGACGGTCTCCCTCAAGTGACTTCTGGTCCTCTAAGGAGCCCCAGAACGCATCTACTATCTCATCTACATGGTCTCTCAGCATCTACTCGAGTTCCTCTCCCTCATCTCCTGCAGGTTTCAGTTGTTCAGTCTAAACCCTGTCTCACACAGCCATGCATCTGAGCTGTTTGCTCTTAGGAAGCTTTGTACATGGTACATCATGGCCCAGGACACGGATGAATTTATTTCTACCATATTTCTGTCGTGTTTTTTGCAGATAAAGAGCACTCCGGGAAGGCCTTCTTGTTTGTTAGTTTTTCCCTTTGCTGTTGACCCAGGGAGAGAACATTCAAGATAATAGTTATTAAGAGAAATAACACCTCTCATCTGTTAAGGACTTGTGAAGAAGCAGGCCCTGTGTTACAAAGTTTTGCATTTGCCAGGGAGAATGGTACATAACTTTAATCCCAGCACTCAGGAGGCAGAGGCAGGTGGATTTCTGAGTTTGGCACCAGCTCTGGTCTGCAAAATGAATTCCAGGACAGCAAAGACTACACAGAAAACCCTGTCTTGAAAAACAATAAAAAACAAAAAACAAAGCAAAGCAAAACCAAAACCAAAGGAAGAAAAGAAAGAAAGGAAAGGGAAAAAAAAGAAAAAGAACTTTTGCATTCATTCATTCATATCTCAATTATCCTTTCCCTTCCAAATATGAATATATAAATAAATAAATGACCATTCTCAGTTACTCCTTTCTTTTTAGATACAGAGATTCTAAAGTCCTGCGACGTGGCCCATGACTTGGCAAAAGTTACATTTCCAGCACACACTGTAACTGAGATTCGAAACATTAAACCAAAGCTTACCATCTCCCAAGGCCAAGGTCTTTATCTGCCCGTCACGTGTGAGCGATCACGTGCGCCTTCTCTGCCTTGACACTCGGTGCCAGCATTTCACAGTCACCAGGAGCAGGCGCAGCACCTCAGACTGGCCGCTGTGGCTCCCTCTCCGCTTGCTAGGCAGCAGGCAAGCTCACCTTCCCTCCCCTTCCCCCCCCCCACAAATATTTACTGAGGGAATCACAAATAGCAGGGTCTCATTCTGAAAGATGAGTGGTTGGCGGGGCAGAGGAGAGCCCAGCTCTTGGGCCCTACGGAAGAAAAATAACAATAAGGAAAAATAAAAAGTGAATATTTAGAAATGTTTTTAGGGAGTGGGGAGAGCTTTAGAAAAAATAGTAGAATCAAAAAAAAAAAAAAAAAGCCATGGCTAGGGATTGGGGTTTCAAACTGGACACAGAGTTTCTTTTCATTTGGTGAGATCTGCAAATAAGCAGGTGACCTACAGTGACAATAATGTCTATTGCTCCCAGTGACCAGGATGAGAAGCACAGGCAGCATGATGGACCACGTGGTAGGAGGGCGGAAGCATCACTGATCTGGGATACAGACAATGAGGGCCAAGCCTCTGTCATGGTTTTTATGGGGGCTAGTGGGGAGCCCTGGCTTCCAACTTCAAACAAGTTGAAGATCACGCAGTTTGGGGAGATCTGGTGGAATCTGAGTGTGCTTCGGTCTTATAGTACAAGGTTCTGTGGTGGTTTAGACTGGAAGAATGCTGTTCTCACCCTCCCAGCAGGCAGGGGAGGGTAGGGACTGGGCCACAGCTGATTGCACATCAAAGCTTCTAGGAGCTCTACAGCCTCCCCCTTCAACTTTGTATATCACAATGAAAACCATTGAACACTTGATTAGAATATTATTTTGGGAGGGGGCAAGACAGATGGTTCAGCTAGTAAAAGCACATTCTTCTCTTACAAAGGCCTGAGCTCAGTTCCCAGTAACCATGTCAGGTGACGTACAATTACCTGTAACTCCAGCTTCAGGAGTTACACACACACACACACACACACACACGCACACACGCACTTAAAAATAATAAATAATCAATCTTTTTAAAAAACAAATTTTGGTTCACTCCCGCAGAGCAAAGTTTTCCAGCTGTATGAATGCACCAGTATGTATTCTGCCACCTCATCCTTCCTGGTTCGCCTGTTTAACTTGGTCATCTGTTTTGTTTTGCTTTTTTTTAAAATTTTTTTTATACAAAAAAGAATGGTTTCTTCTGCAACCCAGTACATCATAGGCCTCACCTGACTCTGTTCTTTCCCGAACTCTGTTCGTCTGGCCAATGGTGAGACGTGTTGTCACCCTGCCCTGCTTTGTGCTACATGTCTCTCCCTCCGTGGCTACACCAATACGCCACACACCCTTCAGGTCTCTCTTCAACCTGTGCCGTAAGTCTTCCTGGGTTCCCGAATTCCCTTCCACCCCTGCCCCTAGGTCAGTGGTGCTCAACCTTCCCAAAGCTGGGACCCTTTAATACAGTTCTTCATGTCGGGGTGACCCCCAACCACAAAATGATTTTCGTTGCTACTTTGTGACTGTAATTTTGTTACTGTTATGAACTGTAAATGTGAATATCTGATAGGCAGATGGTCTTAGGAAACCCCTGTGTAAGGGTCGTTTGACCCCCCCCAAAAGGGTCACGACCCACAGGTTGAGAACCACTGCCCTCCGTAATGGTAAGGAAGCCCAACACAGAGCGGGGTGATTTGAATCTCAGGGTTTCCAGCTTTCTATCCATTTGTCACACCGGTGGTACTGAAGGAAATGGTTACTGGACTCAACTAATCAATTCCAAGCAAGCAAGGCTCTTTCTTCGTGTGCTTGATCTCAGAACTCGTTCTAATTTGACTCCCAGTCTCATTTGAGATTGAAGTAGGTGATTACCAGATTGTAATCATTTACTGAGCACACAAGCTGAGGACTTCTCCTGGGCAGGCTCATCTTCCTTCCTACCCACTGGCTCTACAAAGCCAGTCTGCTCCCCAGTCCCAACACTGAGCAACGCAGGGCGCGGGAGGGGTGTGGACACACCCAAGAGCGGGGTTGACACAGGACAAAACCTGAGGTCAGATAGTTCATTGGAACCCTTGGCCACAGCCATTGCTTCGAGGATTTGGAACATGCTCTGATCAGAGAATTTTTTAAAACAAGGCTCACAGTTGGGCCACAAAGGCAGAAAATGTACTGACGTTAGGTGAGGTAGCCATCTTGTCCTACCTGGTTCTCAAGCGAAGGCCAATGCAGAAGTGCAAGAGGCCAGTGGCCAGTGAAGGAGAGGCAGCAGTAGAAAGCAGGGCCTATGTTCCCATAGCTTACAAACCAAGAGTCCCCCTCCACATGCCTATGAAGAAAATGCAACTGGAAATAATTATTATAAATTGAAACTCAAAAGCAGCACTTTAAGCAAATTATGGCTAATAAAGAATATGGCCATATTTTGAATTTACAATTTCCTAAGTGTTCTGTTTCGAGTACAAAATTTTAAGACCTGGCACAGTACAGATAAAGGAAAACATATACACACACACATACATATACATACATATATATATATACACATATATGTGTATGTATATACACACACATACATATACATACATATATATATATATACACACACACATATATGTGTATGTATATACACACACACATACATATACATACATATATATATATACACACACACGTATATGTGTATGTATATACACACACACATACATATACATACATATATATATATACACACACACATATATGTGTATGTATATACACACACACACACATATATATTCATTCATGCATACCACACATGTGCATACACACACACACACAAATCTACACCTAAGAATGCATATGCACACACATTTATGTGCAGTCATGCACATACAGTCTCTATACCTTAAAATGAGATTTTAGATGACGGGCTTCCTCACAAAGGACAGTAGTTCCTGAATCTTCTGTAGTCTAGGGGGACTAGTTTATGCTGGACCAAGGACCATGAGGAACCTTAAACATCCCAAGACACCATTTCACACCTGCATAACTATGACGAAGCTGAATTTACAAAACTGAAATAGTAAGAGACTAGCAGAAACAGAACACACAGCAGTATGCCACAGTAAATATGGCTTATTTACTTCCGGAACTTCCGCTTAATATGTTTCAGATCACCGTTGGCTATGAGTAGCTGAAACCATAGACCATGGAAGCGCAGATGAGAGTGGATTATAGTAACCTTTAAATACAAGCACAATGCAAAATGCTTTGATCTATCATGTTTTATGGTGTAGGAATATATCCTTCACATAAAGAGACGCTATTGTGGACTCTTCTACACAGTGAACGATCACACTTTTTAAATTTTATTTATTTGTGTGTATGTGTATGTGTATCTGGGAGGGTTGTGTGCAGGTGCCCTCAGAGGCCAAAAGAAGGTATCAAATCCCCTGGAGCTGGAGTTACAGGTGGTTGTGAGCATCCCAACGTAGGTGCTGAGCACTCATGCCCTCTAGAAGAGCGATAACTGTTTTTAATCGTTGAGCCATCTCTCCAACCTCTTTATTTTGAAAGGTAAATTCATGCCCTGATTTTAAAGAGGTCACTCGTTAAGTCAGGATTACTTAAAAATAAGTAGACCTTAAAATCTGAGGGAGAGAGATGCTGGGTAGAAATCCACAGCTGTATAGGAAAACTTGGTAAAGTCTCCTACTGGGACAATTAATTTATCTACCAAGTCTTTGTTTAGAAATTTTATTTTGTGCACTTAGAAAACCTCAGGAAGTGTTCTTAGTCCTTGGAACTTGATATGAAGCTCAAACAAAACAGACCAGTCTCTTCGATAGTGTGACCTCTCGGAGTTTGGATACAAAATCAGCTTCCTTCATGCTGAACTAGCAGTTGGGGCCACAGAAGTAAATAAAACTGTTAACCATTCCCTCATAGAACTGGTCCCAAAACAGTGTGGCTTAGCGTTATTTATTACTGTACTCCATTACTAGAAGAAGAAAAAAAATGAGCACTCACCTTAGCAAATGTGAAATGTTTATACATTTTATACAGCACAATTGTTTTCAAGTATATGCAAAACAAAGCACAATCTTACACACAAAAAGGCCAGTTTTTTAAAAAGTCACGTGTGAACATGTGTGTGAGTCAGCGTTTTCCAGACATAGACAACAAGAATCTTTCTCCATTGTTCTCCACCTTATTAGTTCTTAGCATCCTCCTGTCTCCACTCCCTAGCTCTTCTCTGTGCTTGCAAATGTGTGCAACAAACTCACTTTCTATGTTGATGCTGGGGAACCCGCTCTCGGGGACATATGCTATGAAACCAGCCAGAAGACCATACTTAATATTAAAATTCTCAATTCTTTTCTCATGGCCATCTTCTCAGGGCTGGGCTTCCGATGAACAAGCAGAGGCTTAATTTAGTCACATCAGACACCTTCAAGAAATGAACTTCCAGGAGCCGAAAAGATGGCTCAGCAGTTAAGAGCATTAGCTGTTCTTTCAGAGGACCCAGGTTCGATTCCCAGAATCCACATGGCGGCTCCCAACGATCTGTATCTCCGTTTCCAGGAAATCTGAGACCCTCTACTGACCTTGGAGGGCACCAGACATCTAGGTGGTGCACATACATACGTTCCGGCAGAACATTCATAAAATAAAACAGGATAATTAAAAATAATAAAATAAAATGTAAGAATTACAGCTTCAAAACATGAACTTCCCACTCTGAGACAAAGGTAAAGTTGATGATGTCATAATCAACGCCTACCCATCATCACCGTGCCTGCATTCAACGGGAATTTGTGGACACTTGAAATCAAGGCAGCCAAGGTCAAGCCAACTGTTTGACTGATGGAGTTTTTGCTTTTCAACCGTATGCTCCGGCACCGAGTAGGCACACAGCTGGGTGAGTATTCCTCAGGAAACATCTAACTTACACATTGAAAATAACAGGTTCGTTGACCAGCGTTGGGATGCCATGAGAGACAGCATCATCTCCAACACGGTTTATCCAGAAGTGCAGAACCCCGGACGAGGCTGGCTGCACACGCCAGCCAGGCCTTCGATTATAGAACATCAGCATTTCGGTCAGCTATCTTCAAGTCTAAATTGTGCAACTCACAAACCACCAAAAAAATAACATTCCTTAAACCAATCTCTGCTATATTTCTGCAAATCCTTTCAATCAACATGCATTGAATGTCTACTGTGAACAAGATACATTAAATAGGATTTTCTTTCTTTTTTTTTTTTTTTTGGCCAAATGGCCTGAGCCAATCTGTGTGCGTGTGTGTGTGTGTGTGTGCGTGTGTGTGTGTGTGTGTGTGTGTGTGTGTGTGTGTGTGCGTGTGTGTGTGTGTGTGTGTGTGTGTGCGTGTGCGCGTGTGTGTGTGTGTGTGTAAAAGACCCAGCTCTATAAAGTGTGCTCGGTTAAAGGAAATTATTTTACAGCAAATGATTGCTAAGTAAAGTTCGTGTGTTCCTCTCCAGGCGTGGTTGTGAGCACACATTAGCAACCTGCAGCTTGCCTCATCCAACCCCCCCACCCCTTACGCTAATGAAAAATGATGGCTTGTCTTTCCAAAACTAAACCAATTATTCTTGTTTTCGTTGAATGGAAATTTAGCTTGTGTTTAGTGACAGAATAACTAAATCAGGCTTATTTGGAAAGCAAATGTCAGTGTGGACAGTGTGTCTCTAGGCTGACAGGAAGCGTAACCCAAATAGCTTATTCGATAAAGCAGGGCTATTTGGGCTTTGAAAAAAAAAACAAACAAACAAACAGCAAACAAACCACATCATCAGTCTTGTGACTTCTTCACGAATCAGTCGCGTGTCCTCACCTCCGTCTCTCTCCTCCCTGGCTTCCGTGCTAACACATCGCATAATGAAACAGCGTTTTACATAACCAGCAGCATCCGCTCTGAGGTGGTACACACGCAAACGCCCGCCTGATTGAATATCGCCATCTCAAAATCGCTACCTTAATCGCATCTTTTCTGGCTGTGTGCACAAAATAATGTTTCTTTAATTATGTGAACTCTTTATATTTTTTTTTTGATATTTTAATGACATTTTGGAAGACAGAGTGGCTGCTTCCCCTGGATCGGGTGGTATTAATCAGGTGTGACAGCTAGTTATTTGATATATTTCAAATCCCACTTGTGTTTGCACACGAGTAAGCTGGGACTGGATTTCTCAGTCCCAGGTCTATAATGTCACTTATGTTTCTGCCTGTAATGAGCAAAATAATTGAACCAAATTAGTGCTATCCATAATTCAGCGCTAGCTTAGAGGCATCATTTTGTTTTATTTATTTATTTTTTTTTAGAAAAACAATGAAATAAAAAAGCAATCTCCCCTAGGATACATGCTAATAAACACAGGTCTGAGATCTACATTCTAGATAGTGGGTCTGTCCAGCATGTTATTTTCCCCTGGGGCTGCACCCTGTTGCCAGGCTGTAAATAACATGCATCCATTTCTTCATGGAAGTCAGGTTTAGCATGAGGGAAAAAAAATGATCAGACACCGGTGGGTACATCCTCACCTGAGTCAGGACCCTGAGGACAGTTTAGTGCGTGTTGGGCACTGTTTTGGGGTATGAGACTGTTAGCATCCGGTGTGATATGGGCACATACTTGTTCTAAGTTCTGAAATTGTTAATTGGTTGGTCCCTTTGGCATACCAAAGAAAGGCCCCAGAGGGCAAGTCTGGGCCACCTCTGCTCAGAATCTGCCGCCTGGTCACCCAGCACAGACGGAAAAATTCCAGTGAAAGTTACAGCACTGGGGAGTGTTTTTGTGGAATGCAGAGTATAAATAGCACCCAGTTCTCTCCTATTACAGAGAAAGGTGTGAGGCCCAGAGATCTAACTGAATTCACAAAGCAAATATTCCCTTCTCCCCTCACTAGTTTCTATCTCCTGCACCGGCCTAAACTGTAAAGCTGAGTTCTACACAGTCAGTTAGCAATAAGAGCCAGAAAGCAGAATTTCTTAAATTCTGTGTGCAGGAAGCTTAAAGTGGGATCAGAGACTCCGTGCCAAGGTGATATGCTGGTTTCCCTGTCTGTGGACCTTCCTCTCAGTAGAGAGACCAGAGAGGAGAGTGATACATCCTGCTTCCTCTGAATCAGCCTGACAGGGTTCCAGCTCTGATACTGATACATCTTACTCTACCAAACAAGTCTAACTTTGTGCCCCATGGATGATATGCATCCCGGGATAACCGCGTACACAGCCCAACACATCTGTAGATAGCAATTGTCATTTTGCAAATTGTCAAAATTTTGGAGACTTCCGTGAGGCTATGCAAGCCTAGCACTAGAGTCCACAGGTGAAGAGAGCAGAAAGTAAGAGATCAGGACCAACAGGAGCGTGCATGCCTGGTCTCTAGTAGTGGCTACTCTTTAAATTTATTTCACTGTTACTCTTTGGTAGCAAAAGGCCATCGTGATGTTGCCAGAACTTCTGAATATTTAAAAGACAATCTTCACGAGATAGATTTTAATTTTGAAGTAGAAAGAGACCGACAAGTAGACGGATGAATGAATAAATGGCTGGTGCATGGAGAGACGACGGGTACATAGAAGACAGACAGACAGACAGATGACAGACAGACCGATGGATATAGACAATAGATGGATAGGTGATCAATAATAGGAGATATACAGATGATAGCTAGCAGGTGGGTAGATGACAGATTATAGATAGATAGGTAGATCTATAGATAGATAGACAGATCTGTAGATAGATAGATAGACAGATAGGCAGATAGATAGGCAGATAGTTTTGGTAATATCTCCTCATTCGTTGAAGTTGGAAGTGACTTGAAAGGTTTGAAAGTCCTGTGTTGGCCCCCACAGGGCTGGCGTCCATCCAGCTTGCTCTCCCACAAATGCATTTCCATTGGGCCTTCCTATGGACAATACTATTAGTATTGTATACTATAATTATTGTATACAATACATTGTATACAATAGTATTATCATGATTATGTTTTTACCATAAAGGAAACAGACTTTGGACCATTGAATAAACCACTCCTGTACTTGGCCAGCTAGAGCCAGCTTAACCAGGAATAACTAGACCTGGTGCTTGATCCACAGAGCAGTAAAGGTCACCAAGTCCCTCCAAATCCCACCTGTCCCTGGTGTCCCCGTGGCTGCCAATGCTACATTCCAGCAAGAGGAAGAAAGCACCCACAGAAAGGAATTTCCTTCTAGAGAAAGGCAAGACTCGTGCCCTAGGCCTCACGGGGCCTGGGCCATCCGCCACAGCCTCTGCCTGTTGAAATAGCGGCATGGAGAGGCTGAAAGCTCCAGCTATGAGCTCAAGGTAGCCCAGTTTGAATCCAGTCTCGATCCCACCAAGCCGAGGAGATATGATTCATGGTGTGCCTTCTCAGGGGGCTGCGGTAGTCAATACTGACTGGCAATTGGACAGGATCTGGAACCCCTTAGGAGACAAGACTCTGGGTGTGTCTGTAGGGGGATTTCTAAACTGGGTTATTCAGGATGGGGAGACCCACTCTAAACATGGATGACATCATTCCATTGTCTGAGACCCTGAACTGAATCAAAAGTTTGCCTACCAGTGTTCATCTCCCTCCCTCTCTTTTCTCTCTCTCTCTCTCTCTCTCTCTCTCTCTCTGCTTCCTGACAGTAAAACAGATGAGCAGTCACCTCAAGGTCCCGTAGTCACACTTCCCCTGCCCCACCCTCTACCCCCCTCAGCCTGCCCCCACCTACCCCACCCCTGGCATGGGCTGTAACCTCAAACTGTGACAAAATAAAGCCTTCCTTTCTTCGGTCGCTTTTGACAGCTGTTTTATCGCAGCAACGTGTAAATCAACCAATGTGACTAATGCAGAGGGGAATCTTGCGGCATTCAGTGGTACCAGATGTCCTGATGTCACCATGTCACCCTCCAACACCGCCCAGCACCACCATACCGCAATACAGGTCACCCAAGACAGAGGGAAAGACTCGGACTTTGGGAGCTAGATCAAGCTAGCGCTAGCCGAGTGTCTCTGTCTGTGCCACCTTGATACGTCACTTAAGCTAGGGAAGGTTTGACTTCCCCAGCCGAAAATACAAATCATAGTTCTTATTCTCTTACGTTTTCTTTTGGGCTTCACAGAAATTATAGTATGTGAGAGGGAGCCTCGAGAATGCCTGCCATATAGGAGGCGTTCAGTAAATTTCAATTCCTTAAGCCATCCCGGGGCAGCTGGGGTGGGGTGAGGGGTGTTGATGCCTCTTTCATTCTTTGGAGACAGGATGGTATGTACTCCAGGATGGCCTCAAAGATAGTATGTAGCCAAGGATGGCCTTTACCTCGGGATTACAGGCATGTACCACTGTGCCTAGTTTATCTGATACTGAGATCAAATCCAGGGCTTTTGTGTGAGCTGGACAAACACTCTACCGACTGACTTACAGCCTTGGCTATCTCTAAACCTTAGTTTTATGCCTAAAGTAATTCTAGACAGCCTGTTCATCAGTGGAAAGTAAGTAAATGGACAGTATTAAACCTACAAACAGTCCTGTGCCTTCGGAAAAGAAGCAGTGCCTTGTGAAGACAACAAAACACATACCTCGGAATGTGGCATAAGAGACGGCACCCAGTGGCTACAGTCAAAAACTGAGGCATTTAGGAATAAACAAAGCAAATCAACTATTGCTAATCCCACAGCAAGGGTGGGGAAATTGAGGTTTAAAAAGTTTAAGTCTCTTACTCAAAATCATTTTCTCTCTCTTTAAAATTTATTTTACTTTATGCATATGAATATTTTCTCTGCTTACATGCTTGTGCACCACACACGTGCAGTACCTGCAGAGCCCAGAAGAGGGCGTCAGATTCTCCAGAAGTCACAGAAGACTGTGATCTGTGGGTGCTGGGAACCGAACCTGGATCCTCTGAAAAAGCAGTCAGTGCCCTAAACTGCTGAGCCATCTCTTCAGCTCCGGAAAGGGCTTTCAACCACCGCTTCAGGATTCTTACTTTTCTACAATGTACACCACTACAAGTCATTTTCCAATATTGGTGGATTCTTCACTTGAAATCTTCAGCCATATGAGAATTCCTGTTCTTTTTTCCAGTCTTTCCCAACGCAAGCTTTACTGTAACTAGACAGGCAGCAGTCCATAGAAACGGAGCAAAAAGACAGAAGCTCGGGTCAAACACATTGTTCTGGGGGGAATCACATTAAAGGCAGATCCTATTTGGGGACCTGCCCCTCTCTCCTTTCAAGCCAGCCTGTGGGGACAGTTGAGTAGTCTCCCTCTTGGATCTAAACTATTTTCAAGTGGCTCAGATTTCCAGGACGGAAAGCTTCTTTGATAGAGATCAAGTTCAGCTTTGATCATGAAACCATTTCCCACTTCCCTGTGAATTTTGACCAAAGCAGGGAAACTGAGCCAGGGCATGCTCATCAGCCCAGGGAGGATGCTACAGATCAAGGCAGGAGACAGACGGGGGGGGGGGGGGGGGGGGGGACAGCGGGGACCCCTGGAACCACAGGAAGGCTCCCTGTTAGCACCAAAACCCAGGAGGAAGAGAGACACTTTAAATAGAAAATAAAACCCTGTTTCCCTCTCTTTCTCCCTCTGCATGTGCCTGCAGATAAACACACAAGGTTCAGGACAGAATAAAGTGTTGGTTTCGTTCCAGGCATAAAAATGGGCTTAGAAGACTTGGGTTTCCTGTCTTTTCACTTTCCTGACCACAAATACTTTTTATTGTAAGCCCTGAAAATCAAGTGTTATTTAATAAATTAACGCTTTGGGTCCCCGAGTCAGCCTGTGCTTGGTTACTGGCCCTCTGTTCACTGAGTTGGGTCAGATAGTCCCATCTGGCCCCTGGCCACTCAAAGAGCATTATTTCTTACCAGTACTGTGTTTTATGGCTTGACAGTATTTTATTGACTCGCTATATTACAATATTTATGCCCTGCCCCTACCCCCCCAGTGATCCTTTGTGAGGAAGAGAGACAAAGTCTGGAATGCAGTGAAGTAAGAAGAGAAGACTTTACTGCATTTTACAAATTTCTCTCGGCCTCGGAAACAGCAAAAATAATCGCACAAAGAAACCAAGCCCTTTGCCTGCAGGACAATACATGGGTTTTTATTAAAAGAGGAATTTAAATGCCTCCTGTGCGCAGACTGTTTTAACTAGAAAGACTCAGAAAATTAATTTCTGCCTATAAACCTCTTATAGATAATACTATAAAAATAGTTCCTTTTGAGGTAGCATATTTCATGCAAATATCAAAAAGCCTTTTATCTGCGTTCAAGATTTCTTGTTCTATTTCTGTCCCCTGCTTCCTTCTCCTAGCTGAGGATCAGGCTTCGGAGCCCCAAGCTTGTTGCTAAGGGGCAGAGCCCAGAGGCAGGAGGATGGTTAGCGTGACCTCTCCTCCCCCACCCCACCCCTGCATTGTACAAGCAGAGAGACTGAGGGGCAAGCCTAGCCTCCTACTATGTGCTGGACACTGAGTCGGTGCTGGGCCAAGGATGCAGCGGGTTCCCACGGGAAGCAGGGCAGAGTTCCAACCGCACATACCAGGAAGTTGTATGTTGGAGCCGGAACTTGAGTGGGGCGTGGAGAGAGAAAGAAGAGAGAGATCTCTAAAGGAGTGTTCTCCAAACTCCTCACTCACAGACCCCGCCAACGTGTTTGAATGACCCAACACTCTTTATGCTATTTATATTGAGATTTAGTTAATACTTTCCATTTGATAATGAAGTTATTTTGCTCTTGTTTAGTCGCATTCCAAACAGTAACGGGATGAAAAAATAAATATATCAATGATGGATGTTCAAGCTGTGTTTCTCTCCAAGATTCATTAAAGTAAGCACAAAGCTATTAACTTAAAGAAATGTTCATCTAGAGAGTCTTAAAAATTAATTCAGCTGTCCCACCAGGCAGTCCTGCCACACACTAAGGGGACCACTGACTTAAAACAGAAAAAAAACTGAAAGTGGAGTTGGGGGGGGCATAGCTAAGAGGTGACCTTGGTAGACAGGGGTTTCCAAACTCAGTATTTATTGTTGGGGGAGGAGTCGTCTAGCACCTTGCCGTACCCAAGGAAGACCTCCCAGGAATACTTTTTATTAACATATTACTAGGTCTGAATTAGATTGATTTGATATTTATTTGTTTATTTATTTACGTATGCTGTACTAGGAACCCAACCCAAGACACTGGCCATGCTAGGCAACTGTACTACCACTGAGCTACAACCCTGTCTCAGGTTGCTAGGTCTCAGTAGATCTGTCCAAAACCATTATAATCGTTGGAACAGCCATCAAAGCACACAGTTTGCCAGTACTGTCCATTTGAGCCTTGACTGAAAAGAAAATTCGGTATTCAGTGTTCCATTCAACTGTCATCTATACGGGAAATGCAATGCTGAGTCTTTCAGTCGGCTTAGCATGAACTAACAGGACACTGTAGACCATATAACTAATAAAACACCTGGGATCTATTTCATGCAGTTCTTGTGGCTTCAAGGTCCAAAGTCACTATGCCAGCAGATCTTTTGGAAAGGCACACTCTCTTGTCACCTGGTAGACTTGGGTATATGCGACTCCCAAAATCCACCAGAGAGTGCCACAGTCCCACCACCTGATCTCCCCCACCGGACCCCGTCTCCTGGCACCACCACCCTAGAGCTTGGGATCTGAGCGCACGAATTCGGAGAAAACCCAAACTGGAGTTCACAGAACCCACAAGAGAATGGAAGCAGCTCTAGGACACCAGGACAACCCCAAAATGTACCATGAAAATCTCTGAACTGTCCAGCCACTGACTGAAAATTAGACTTCAGGTGAGTTACCTAAGTCATATGGTTCACAGATTTCATGGTTATACATGAAGATAAAGTGGGCTGACATGTTCTTAAATTATTCTTCTGGTGGGGGAGGGGCAGGGAGACAGGATATATATAGAGATATATATATAGAGATATAAATATGAATTACTTATATATGAGTCTGTATTACTTATATATGTGTACTTGTATAAGGACATATATACGTGTTTATATATGTGTACTTGTATAAGGACTTATATACGTGTATAAGTATACATATAAACTTGTATATATACTTATTACTTATATAGAGGGATACACATATATAAGTATGTATACTTATACATGTATAAGTATATATAAGTGCTTATATACTTATTTATATACATATATATCTTATATATGAATATATATAAGTATGTATATGTATGTGTGTATATATATGTATATATATACTTATAAGTATGTATATATGTGTATATATATGTATAAGTATATATATATACATATATACTTATATATATATACATGTATATATATATACTTTTTATATGAAAGTATATATAAAAGCAAAATATCTACTGCCTGATTTGAAATCACTAAGCATACATCTAATAGGGATCATGTATCCATCAGAAATAACAAAATTAAAGGAATGAAGACTTTAAAGTTAGCATCAAAAGATGAATGAGATAGTTTCCAAATGTTCTAGTATTTCAACATAGCCTTGCGTGTGCACATACACTTTCGTTATTATTCAGAAAAGTATGCGTATTTGTGGGCAGATGTTAGTAACATGAGAATACAGAACTTTAGGTGTGTTCGTGTTGGAACTGCCTCAAGTGTGGTTTAAGAATATTATTTATTTATTCTATTATTTGTCATTTGTGTGTGTGTGTGTGTGTGTGTGTCTGTGTACATGACACATGTGTGTAGTGCTCTTGGAGGCCAGAAGAGAGAGTTGGATTCTGTAGGGTTAGAATTACAGGCAATTGTAAGCCACCCAATGTGGTTGCCTGGGACTGAACTCTGGTCCTCTGAAAGGGAAGCAAGTTCTCTTAACCCTGAGCCTTTTCCCTGACCCAAGAATATTATCATTTTGAAACTACTGGCCATAGACTCAATCCTAGCAGGGATCACTTCCCAGCTGGATAGCTTAGCTAACTTAGGTCCTCTCCGTAAGCCTTTCTTGTCTTTCCAGAAAAAAAATGGAAACTTAATAGTTTAACATAGACATGGACCTCATAGGTTGACTTGGTTGTCTTTGTCCAGCAAATCCACAACAAGAACTATTGACGTTTAGGGTATTATTTAGGGTAGGATGGCTAATAGGTTCGCCATTCAGGAATCGACCTCTCTGTATTCACCGGAAGTATTGAGCAGCCAATTCACGGTAACATGACTGTGGCTCAATTCCAAAGTCAGACCATGGAAAGGCAAAGATACCCTCACAACTGGGCTGCCCCGCTGATGCCTGACCACCTCTGGGCAGCTTGTAATGAAGGCAAGAAGAACAAAGGTTTGCCTCCCACCTGGCATTTCTAAATAGAAGCTAATGATCCAAGCGTTTTTTGGTTTTTGGGTTTTTTTTTTTTTCCTTACACAGAACAAATGTGTCCTAAATACCCCTGGGCCACGTATCTAATACTGCCACTTCCAATTTTCCCACACAGCTACATCGGGAAATTTTAAGCCCTCTTCAATTTAGCTGGCTTTTATTTGTATTCAGACTCAGATAGAGTAGCGTGCCAGGGGACAACTTGACCATTAAAAAAAATTCTATTTGACTCCATATATTTTTATCAATTTGGGAAGGCAATCAGAGCAGACATTTTCACTTAAGAGCTTGGAAATAAAGCTGATATCATCTGGTGCAGGAAAGCTAGGGGACTCACTAGAGGGAGGGGGAAAAAAAGAAAAGCCTTTTGTGTATCCAATTTCACGCGACTGCTGTCATTTACAGGATGTATATTCAAACGTGTCTGCATATTTCCAAACTGATCGTACATCACAATTAGAGCCATATTGTTCCCCTTACGTTGAAATTGTTTCTATAGAAAATATTGTGCCAAGTAGTCCCTACCTCCAGCCCCTGGATGTGGCTGATTGCAGAGCAAGAGAAAGACGCTAAGGTCCGCAAACACGACAGAAAGTCCACAGGCACGTCAGAAATCAAAAGAAGGTGCGATTTCAACACAAACTCTGTCATCAGCCAAAAAGGAAGGAGAAAGGAAGGAAGATTGCTGAAGTTTATGCAAATTTACAGATAGCAAAAGCATGTACTTAGACCCTGACAGACCGAAAGTTAGGGGTTGGTTAGAAAGCAGTCGAATTCAGTTTGATGTGGTTCAAAACAGTCCACGGATACTATTTTATACCCACGTGGCAGAGTGAATCAGGGTCATTTTACAAGAGGCAGATAGGGCCCACTAAGGGGATCCATTTCCTAGTTTACTATGGGAATAGGGAATTTAAATTTGACCGCTTGGTGCTTGAGTTACTTCTGGAAGACTCGAGTCGATTTCAATAAAGCCAATCGAATTTTTTCCCTTCTCTACTCTCCATCGACTTTTAAATTTTTCTTTTTTTATTGTTCGTTTGTTTTGTGTTTTTGTTTTTCTTCTTCTCGCTCAATCCCTCAGTCCCGGTATGAAGTGGTCCAAGCGATAATTTGACAATAACCCCGCAAATCCAGGTCATGTTAGAACAACATAATAGAAGATTTGGTGGGCCTTAGAGGAGTTTTAGAGATTACCGCGTCTTCCAGATTTCAAACATCAAATATTTTGCTAATGAAATCATATGCCTAGAATTCCAAGATGTGAATTAGGGTTGAAAGGTGTTTTACTAGTAGCCGCTGGTCAGAGACTGTAGAGCAGGGGAAACCAGATGAGAGCAGCTATAAACTCTGAGGAGCTCACGGAAGGTGGGAACTGAGGACAACTTGGGGGTGAAGGGGAAGGAGACGTGACTCCTGGCTGAGCCAGTGTGGAAAATCATTGTGACCCTGATATCGAAGGCTGCACACAGTTCAAAGGCTGCACACAGTTTAAATATTCTTTCCTCTCTTCCTCCCCCCTTGTTTGTCTGAGAGCCCAGTTAAAGCCACGATGCTTAGGCAGCTCTATCTAAAGAGCAGGCATAAGGGAATGGTTTCATTCTGATCACATGGCCACCAAACCATAGACTCCTTCCTGCCTTTGCCTAACCGTGCCTCCTCTGAACACACTACATATCCCAGCCTCCTTTACGGCAGAGGCAGCCACAGGACAAGATTCTAAGAGAAGTTTAGTAGAATAAAATGATGTCTTCCAGGCTTGGCCCAGGAAGCTCTCTCCCTTCAGGTCCCTCGTTCCCCTCCTGCTCATTTGTGCCTGCTAAACATTAACATATAGAACAGTGGCTCCCAACCTTTCTAATACTGCGACCCTTTAATACAGTTCCTCATGTTGTGGTGACCCCTCAAACGTAAAATTATTTTTGTTGGTACCTCACAACTGTAATTTTGCTATTATAACATAGCAATGTAAATATCATATTTCATTATGTAAATATCTGATACGCAGATGGTCTTAAGCAACCCCTGTGAAAGGGACGTTCAATTCTTAAAGGGGTCACAACCCACGGGTTAAGAACCGCTGACCTAGAGTGCCACAGGCTTTGAGCCAACACGGCAACAAGCTGGAGATAACGGAGCTTCTGTTAGCCACGAAAGCTGAATGACTGACTGCATGGAGCCGCCCACTAGCCACTGCCTAAGAAGAAACACTTCCCTGGACTTCACATAGGTAAAAAAATAAAATTGAAGATGATGTTAAAACCTCCACTATTCCAGGATTTTTTTTTTTAAAAAAAGACTTTTTCAATATTTTTACATTTATAAATACGTGTGAATATATCACACTCACGTGGGTGAGTTCAGAGGTCGGAAGAGGACCTGCAGTTGGAGTCACAGTGAGCCACTGGATGTGGGCGCTGGAACACAACTCAGGTCCTCTGGAATGGCAGCAAGCGCTCTTGACCACGGGGCGTCCCCGCAGCCCCTATTTCAAGATTTGCTACAGTAATTGTTACAACTCTGACTCGTACAGAACTTATCGTGTGTCAGAGCTGGTACACCCTTGCCTCTCTTAAATACCTTCGTATTTTCCCAGGTACGGTATGTGCATCCCTAAGGTTTTAATACGTTTAGAAACGACAGAATCTCTAGAGATCAGCTGTTAATGAGTCTCAACCTAAGTGTCTTTGGAGGAAGAGATCATGTTTCCAAGTTGATGTCTCTTAGGTCCTCAGGGCCCTATTTCCCTTACAGGTTGAGAACACGGGCTGGACTCGGGTTAACCTCCCCGTGAAGCATGAAGCATCTGCTTCTGTGATGCCGGGACCAGGTTGTCCATGAAAGCAGGCAAAAAGGTTGCCAACTTCAGGGTCAGGTGACCTTATCCCAGTGGCCCATCATCAGAAGCATCTTCTATTCTCCTGGTGTTCTCATTTGTAAAGGAAGCATACTTAAAGAACCTACCCTGAAGACTGCAGTGTGCTCATTCAACTGCCAGTTCTGAAGGCACCAGGGGAATGACAGCGCCAGAAAGCAAGGAGAATGTGCGTCTTGGACTGCTACTCTGTGAATGCAGTGGTTCGAATGTGAAATCTCCTCATAAGGTCCTCTGTTCGGACACCTGATTACCAGTTGGTGGCGCTGTTTGGGAAGGTTATGGAACCTTTAGGAAGGCTCTGTTTAAGAGGGTTTTGAGCTTTGCCTAACATCCTGTTCTGGCTCTCTGCTTCCTGTGTGTGCATGTAATGTGATCAGTCCACTTCTGGCTCCTACCACTCCTGGTTCCTATTTTCCCTTACTGTTGCTGTCTATGCGTTACTGCCATGAGTGACTGCATCCCCCCGGGAATGTAATCTGAAATAAACCGTCTCTCCCCTCACTTGTCTTTTCTTGGAATATTTTCTTGGAGTAACAAATACATAAGCTAACAAGGGCTGGCGAGAATGTCTATGTATCTTTCTAGCTAGCTGGACTCCCACTAATGTGCGTCCGGGCTTGGAATCAGCAAGAGAAGACAGTGTACTCAAAATCATTTTATCCAAAGATTATCTCCTATCGTGGAGAATACAAAGACGTTTAAATATTCAATGCTTGACCCATTTGCCTCTTTGCTCCTTCCCCAACTTAGCAATGCCAGATAGTATTCACTTCCCCCTCCACGGACGTCGGCATCGAGAATACTGGGAGACCCTTTCTTCTACAGACTTTCATACCCCCATTGACATCAAAAAGGCAAGAATTTGGATTTGCAACAATGCCAGGCAGGGAGCTGAATCTGCAGTCTATAGTGTGGTTGGTTCCCAGTCACGTTGGAAGTTAGTGCTTCACTCAAGAAGTCCGCTTCATGAGTGGGTAGAGCTCGTGTCTCTCCATCAGTGGGCAGACCTCAACTCTCCAATCCTCCCAAGCTTTAGAGGCCACTGGAAAAAGCCAGAGGCAGCTTTGTTCTCTTGCTGTGTTATATCACCTGCCACGCTACCATGGCTGTCGGTCAAAGAAGGCTGCCATTCTAGCCTACTCTAGACTGGGGGGTCAGACTACAGGAGGACAGGACAGGAAAGTGAGGTTCCTAGGCCGTTACCTCCTTCCTTTTTTTTCTCTCTTCCAGAACTCATTTTAACTTGTGAAAGGGCTCCACAATCAAAGAGCTACCCGAAGGCTTGTTTAGCTACTCTAAAGCAAGTTGCAAGAGAAAAAGTGACAAATCTTAATTTTCTCAACTGTAAAATGTTCATAAGGGTATGTATTCCTTCTGCCACCTGGGGACTGCAGTGAAGCACAAGTAAAATCAATTCCATCATGGAGAGACATCCGGGGTATTCTCAACACCATTATCTTTAGGATGAATTAGCCTACTAAAAACCAGAGCCAAAACCTGGACCTCAAAATCATATCACCGACAGGACAAATTCTGAGTCAGCCATCCTGGAGGTAAAGACTGCATTATTTCAGATTGAAAGTCGTATGGATGTCTTTAAATTGAAGCCTTGAAAAAAATGAAGTCATGGGAATCCAGACGCAATAATTCAAAACTGATCTCACAGAAGAGTGCAATAAACTAAAAACGTACATTGTATTCATTATGGAGTATGGACTCCAGTATCAATAAGCTTACATGGGGACTCTGGACCCTACTCTTGAATAAGTCTTCAAAACATTTTTCTCAGAACTCTAAAAAATATATATTTTCAGGATCAAAGAGCTGGTCCCGTGGGTAAAGGTGCCTTAGGCCAAGCCTGATGACCTGTCTTTGATCCTTGGGACACACATGGTAAGTGGAAAGAAGCAGCTCCCACAAGCTTTCCTCTGCCAAACACACACAGACACACTCATGTACACACTCACACATATTCACACACACTCACACAGCAATACACAGACACACTCACACACACAGACACACACACACTCACACAGTGATACACAGACACACTCACACACACAATCACACACACACACACTCACACAGTGATACACAGACACACTCACACACACAATCACACACACACACACTCACACAGTGATACACAGACACACTCACACACACAGACACACTCATGTACACATTCACACATACTCACACACACTCACACAGCAATACACAGACACACTCACACACACAGACACACACACACACACTCACACAGTGATACACAGACACACTCACACACTCACACATACTTACACACACTCACACAGTGATACACAGACACACTCACACACATAATCACACACACACACACACACACTCACCCTCACACACACACAGAGACACAGTAACACACACGTCTCTCCCCCCACACACATAAATAAGTATAATAATTTCCTTTAATTTCCAAAGAACTCTCTTCCTGTAAATAAGTGGTAATAAAGCAATTCTGAATTATTCTTATCTCTTTGTTATGCGAGTCCCTTAAGGGCCCTTCATGAAGATTTTGTTAACTGGGTTTTCTTAATTAAAAATGCCTTTGCTTAAAATACTCTATAATTTAACTTTACACAGTGAATAAAAATTACCTTTCATTGAGAGCTCACAGATGTCAAGACACTGTTTTCAACATGTTCACACACATCATCTCCTTTATCTCGAGGACAAATCCATTATGTGTTATAAGAACAATTATTTTCCTCTGCCCCCAGATTAGCCAGTCTCCAAGTGTTTTAGTAACTTAGTGTCCTAAACCAATAAGGTGATAATACAGAAATATAAACTTACTGCCATCTGATTTCAGACTCTTTCTATTAACTTTGTTATTAATGTGCCTCTTCATTAGGATATTTTAAGTCGGAGAGTACAAGCACGGTTCGATCTTTGCCTCTTTTACCAATTTCACAGGGGTAAAAATACTCCAACAGGCAGCAAATTAGGGAGGAAGGGTCACTTTAGCTTCCAGTTCCTGAGGGGAGATGGTTCATCACACGAGGAAAATAAGGGGGCACATGGGGGCAGAAGGAAGCTGGCCGATCACCTTTCAGCCACACCCAGGAAGAAGAGAGCTAGAACAGGAAGTAGATCCAGACTATAAAACCTTCAGGCCCACCCCCAATGATATAATCGATCCAAAAGACTCCACCTTCATAAGGTTCCACACCCTTCCCAAACAGCACCACTCACTTGAGACCAAGTGTTGAAATACATGAGCCCATGGGGGACATTCTCATTCAAATCACAAGCTATAAAGTGTTAAAGCAGAAACCTAAACTGAGAATCACCTCATTTTAATCCCTTCTTCTTAACCATGTTTCTAATTAAGATGTCATTTTAACTTGGAGAGTGCAAAAAAAAAGGAGATTTCAATAAATATATATTCTTATTGTTTTGAGTATGTGTACATGGTGACAGGGTGAGAGTGTGTGTGCAATGTGTATGTTTGTGCAGATGCCCGCAGATGCCCGTAGACGCCAGTGGAGCTGGAGTTACAGGCAGAAGTAAGCTGCCTGAACGTGGATTCTCTGCAAGAGCAGCGAGTGCTAGGAGCCTAGTTAGGAACCACTAAGCAATCTGTCCAGCAACACCACCCCCAAGAAATGGTTTTATAAAGTTGATCTATATGCCTCTTTTATCATTTCTTCAACTTAACAACACAGCCTTTACGCTCTTCCTCTTCCATGGTGACAACATCACCAGCACTGGGTCTCCACATCTTTCTAATTTTATTTGTATGCATGCTCGTGTGTATACCACACGTGTTGGGTGTGCTACTGAATGTCACGATATTTTCCTCTATCTCCCTCCACCCATTACTATTACCCATAGTATACCAGGCTTTTCCATGGGTGCTGGAGACCCCAATCAGGAATTCATAACTGTGACATTCCACCCACGAAACCATCTTCTCAACCCCGCTAGGTCCTTTATAGACGGTATCACACACCCAATTACATCTGATAGTCAGGGATTGAACTTGCAGCCATGATGAGCAGGAGGCAGAGCCTTGAGCTTCATTGCCATGGCTGATCACCTTCAAACGCAGTTCCATCAGTGGGCAGAGCTCCCTCTTCATCCCTAGGCACACTCCAGTGTTCCAACTCTCAACCTCAGCTTAGCTCAACTCAGTAGGGACTTTTCTGTATTGAAGCGTGCTAAAAGAGGTCCATGCTTGCTAGCAGCTGACACCTCGTAAGGGTAGTAGCCACCCTTGACAAATGTTTTATTGTAAGTTCATTCAGTGTAGCTGGGTGCTGTGTCACATAATCTGCAGGTGTCACAAAGTCTGACCCATGATGACTTTCAAGTCTCTTTGCTGTCAGGTACTTGATTAAGTTCAATAAACGGTCTGTGTACAGTCACGAAATCATCCCGTCAGTGGGTGACAGGCCTAGGAAGATTAACCCATCTGCCATCTTCCCTTTGGCTCTCTACTGATCTTGCTCGCAGCAGCAGCTGGGGTGAGAGGGAAGATTAGGGATAAGGAGCCTTAGTCCACCTTCATCCATTCCAAAAAGAAAAGAGAAGCATCTAGAAAGGGCAGTGTTGTTGTACCACAATAACAACAGCTCAAGAATCAGCCCCAACTTCAGGAATATCCAACCCAATCCCCAGACAATTTTCTCTCCAAAGAGAGACGCTGTGGAACATAGACTTCCATCAAGAATTGGATTTTTCTAATAACGTCAATAACTATGTGGTTACTGAAGAAAAGAAATACCTAGGCTGGGAGTTGATGGAAGGGCACATATGATCAGGGCTTGGGGCGGGGGGACAGGGCAGTGGACAGATAATAGAGAAATTGTTTGCATGTAAAAGCATGACAAGGCAGAAGACAGTCACTCACAGACACGATGTGATGTGGAAGGAGATGGAAGAATCTTTTAGCCAGCTGCATATGACTTCAGTAGCTCGGGTCAGCTCACCAGTACAAGTCTGACAAGGAAGGGTTGGTTTTCCCTTGTTCATATTCAATCCCCCCGGTGACTACTTCATAGTAAGAGGTCAGTCAGAACTTGTGACATTAACGAATGAACAAGCATCTATCCATTCCAGCACACGCCCTCAAAGATGGCCATCAATATGAATGGGCTATTCATTGTCTCATTCATCCTCAGCTCTGGGCTTTGGGTAAGTCACTAACTCCCTCCATATGACTTTCAATGCTGGTCCATGGTTAGGGGACAGGAATTCACCTCTGGGAATGTTCATCAGGAAACATTTCCATGTAATTTCAAACCCTTCCCTATCAATATTTTATAGTGCTCACTTTCTAAAAGTCTTGTTGTTGACTAACACAGTTCTGGGCCATTCAACTCGGGCTCACTGCTCTATAGCGGATCCAGATTCTGGTTCTAGCCTACCATACTCACCTAAAGAAGAGCGGTCTATTAGTCTTCACAGGCTATTTTAGAAGAGGGCTTCGTTAAATCTTTTCTTTTGTCTGAGCTACCATTTCACACATAAGATGGAACAGAGTTAGACCAGGTCAGAGGCACAAACGTATAGACCATTGACGTGTCATATTTGACAGGCACTGAGGATTTTGGGTGTCTCTGTGGGTGTGGATGGTAGGATAACTGAAGGAAGAGGGATAATGTGGTGTTTGATTGGTGATATTTAAAGGAATCTTCACACACAAACACACACACACACACAACACAACACAAAAGATAGTGCCCTTGTTTTTGTTACCATATCGGTTAGTTTTAACTGTTAACTTGACACAACCTAGAATCACCTGGGAAGAATGTTCTAGTGGGGAATCAACTACAACAAGTTGGCCTATAGGCATGTTTGTGGACAATTGTCTTGATCCTTGATTTATATACAATGATCCAGTCCACCATGGGGGCCACCATTCCCTAAGGCAATCCTGAACAGTGGTAGGAGAAGAGAAGCAGCAAAGAACAAGCAAGAAAGAATGCATTTATTCTCTCTTTGTTCTTTGTCCTAGTTGGGGTTTTTATTGCTATGATGAAATACCATGACCAAAAAGCAAGTTGGGAAGCACAGGGTTTATTTCACTTACACTTCCCATATTGCTGTTCATCATCGAAGGAAGCCAGGGCAGGAACTCAAACAAGGCAGGAACCTGGAGGCAGGAGATGATGCAGAGGTCATGGATGAGTGCTGCTTACTGGCTTATTCCTCATGGCTTATTCAGTCTGATTTCTTATAGAACCCAGGACCATCAGTCCAGGGATAACACGACCCCTGGGCCCTCCCCCATCAATCACTAATTAAGAAAATGGTCTACAGGCTGGTCCACAGGCCAATCTTAAGGAGGCATTTCCTCAATCAAGGCTTTCTTCAAAGGAGGCTCTCAGATGATTACAATTTGTGTCGAGCAGACATAATCTAGCCAGCACACTCTTTATTGTGGATGGAATGTGTCTAGCTGCTTAAATCTCTGCCTTGACTTCTCTGACATGGGGACCTGTAATTTGAACTTGTAAGCCAAAAAAGCCCTTTCTTCCCTAAGTTGCTTTTGGTCCGGATGTTTTATAGAACTCTTATTATAACAAAATTCCTGAGGCAGGCTAACTTTGTAAAGAAAAGAAGTTTACTTAGCTCATGATTTGGAGGCTGAAAATCCCAAACAGCCTGTACAGACTCTGATGGGGGACCCTCTCGGTTGCGTAAACTTCACGCAGAAACGTATAGGCGTACGATCACAACAGCAGCAGGAAGGGAAGAGAAACTGGTTCCCAGCAACTTAAGGATCTCCCTCTAGCTCTCACCTCTTAAAGGTCTCACCTCCTTTACATTATATAATAGTGAGGACAGCCTACGAACCCTGAGGGGGCTAACCACATCCAAATCCCAGTACCTTAGTTGCCTTTCTGTTGCTGTGATAAAATAAGAAAGAATTTATTTTGGCTCCCAGATTCAGAGAGGCTTCAGCCCATCGTGATGAGAAGGCATTGAGATAGGACCATGTCACTGGCCTATCCCATGGCAGTGGCGCTAAATAAGCAGCATATAAGCAGAGAATGAGGCCAGCCTGCAAACCCTAAGCCTGCCCAGGTGATGCTCCCCGACAAGGTTCCACCCTCTAATGAGTCCGTAACCTTCCCACACAGCGCCACCAGCTGGGGAATGAGTGTTCAGACACATGAGCCTGTGGGGAACATTTCATATTCAAACTGCAACACCAAATAACTTCAAAATTCCACAGTTGGTTCTAGTATCCCAGTTCAACAGTTTCCCCAGGAACAGTTAGGGTTACCCTCTCTCTAGATGCCATTATTGCTTAGTTCTGGACCCTCTCCGATCCACACCCTTCCTTCATATCAGCTACCTAAGCTGGAAAATGGATGATGCTGAATTAACTTCTTTCTGAGCTTTCTCTTGCTCAGAAATTGCATGAACTGATGACAAATGGTGTCGAGTCACTAACTGGTGTTTAATGAAGGTGAAGTCTCGGTCAGACTGAGTTGTGACTCCGTGTAGCTTTCTTATTTTCTAATATCATGGAGGAGATTTCAGTGCTCTGGCCCTCGGTTCCCTCAACAGTCAGTGAAGGAACGACAAAATTGGGTTGTGTGCAGCCAGCTGGCCTGGCTTTGGACTGAAGGAGAGAGGGCGTGGAGGCCACCTTGGCTGCTGCCTTTCAGAGGCACCCAGATATCAGCGTCGAGTGAGTATAAGCCGACAATTCTATCATTACCATTCTCCCAGTCAATGAAGTGCATAATATAAGTTGTAAGATGGTTCATTTTTCCCAGGGGACTCAATAAAGCTATTTTTACTTTGAATGGAAAATAAATACACCCCATAAATATTGTTTATCTTTTCTGAGCTCTGCTTGCTAGTTCTCAGATTCCACAAGTCTGTGTTTTGCACGTGTTTCTCTACCCAGAACAAAAAATACTTCTAAACCAAAGGTATCCTACAAATATCATACGGGTTAGAGGAAGAAAAGTAAAATTGCCTACATGTACCCTAGTTGGTTTCTAATTAAATCCTGGCCTCACAACAGCTCTATGAAGTAAACAGGATGAACCTAAGGCTTGTAACAACAGGAACAAGAAGCCAAATTCAATGTAGTCTCGCTTAACTCCCAAGCTCTTTCTACCATGTCTCGCTACCTCCTTGAAAAGTGTTTCACAAATGAAGACATCGTGTGTGGGAGTAAGCATTATGGTGAACACCCCTCCATTACTGTCTGTGGATACACGAGGCTACTCTTCTTATTGGGGGAACTTGTTACAGGCATAGATAGATATGTGTTTATTTTTCATGTTTTTCTTTGTTGACTTTATGTTGGCTTGTTTGTTTGTTTGAGATAAGGTCTCCAGTCACCCAGACTGGCCTTGAACTAGGTCCACAGCCAAGGATGAACTTGAACTCCCAGTCTTCCCGACTCTACCTGAGAAGTGCTGAGATTATAGCCACTCCTGGCTTATAGAGTGCAGGGATGGAGCCCAGGGTCTATGGGTGATAGTCAGGCACTTATTCTACCAACTGAACTACATCCCCAGTCCTTTACAAAGAAGAGGAAGAAGAGAGGGAGGGGAGGAGGAGGAGGAGGGGGACAAGGAGGAAGAGAGGGAGGGGGAGGAGGAGGAGGAGAAGGAGGAGGAAGAGGAGGAATTTTAAACCAAGCCTGTGGCCATGCCTGTAAACTCAACACATGGAAGGTGAGATAAGGGGGTTGTCATGAGTGTGAGGCCAATCTGGGCTACAAACAGCAATATTGATGACCATTTTAAAAACCAAAATTCTAAATAACACTTTGTTTCCATGGTACTTACTTTTATGATTACATCCTTTCTATTTCTATTGCACACGTATATTTTTTTTCTCATCCAGACCCATTCAGAAATAGTGTGTGTGTGTGTGTGTGTGTGTGTGTGTGTGTGTGTGTGTGTGTGTGTAGAGGCCAATGGCCAATATCACTGTCTTCCTTAATTTTTCTCCACCATATTCTTTGAGAAAGTGTCCCTCACTGAGCCTGGGCCTCACCAATTTGGGGAGATTAGACGGACAGCAAGCCCTAGAGAGCTTCCTGTCTGCTTTCCCAGCACTGGGGTTCCAGGAATGTGATGTTGTGCCAAGATTTTCACACTGGTGCTGGGGATCCAAACGCAGGCCTTTGTGCTTGTGAGCTAAATGCTCTATCAGATAAGCCATCTCTCCAGCTTACTGAGAAGTTGTTATTTATTGTTGTTGTTATTATATTACTCGATTGGGTGACTTTGGTGCTAAAGAGACTAGCAAAAGCCAACAGAAAGACATGCTAACATCTAAAGTTCTATGAACACCAACCTGAATGAGGAGGGACCTGGTCTGAACAGGGGTTTCTTTCATCTACATATTAAGTCCCATCCCAGGCACAGTCACTTTGGGGGCTGAACATGGAAAGGGACCAGAAACAAGAAAAAGTCAACAAAATGTGTTAACCACACAGACAAGCTCCTCTTTTTATGCCTTCACCATGCTGTCCCCTCAATACGCCCCCACTCCTCTCCTGTCACCCGAGCCCATCCCACCTGCGTCTCTGTTTCTCTGGCATACAACTCACGATTTTCACATTCAGCCAAATTAGTCACTCACGTGTCTAGCTGCTCTCTTTAGCACCAACGTCACCCCATCAAACAACAACAATAATAATAACGTCTCAGTAAGCAAAATAAGGAGGCAAAATTTTCCACAAGGAAAACCATGAATAGCACAGGTAGAAAACACCGAGTGTTTAGGAAGACAGCTCTAGCTTCACTATGTTTAAATGCTCCAGTGTTAGCAATAAAGTCTTAATAGCTTGAAATCGAATTATTTTTCCACTGTAAGTTTTTTCTTGGCTACTTGGCAAACTCTGGCTTGCTTCTTTTACTCTGTCTTTTCCTCCTCTCCTACTCCAGGGCACAGCTGGAAATTCGGAGAAATGAATCCTTAATTATGAACTATTACAATAAAAAATAGCAGCCCTGTATTCAAAACAGGCCCCCAAAGGTATAAAAGACATGGACGGCTGTTATGAGCTACTCGGGAGCAGACAAGCTCTCCACCCTGCTAAGAAAGAGACTTAAATGCTCAGGAAACAGAGACAGAGTCAAGGAGGTTGGTTGGTCTGTTCTAAAATCTTTTCTAATTCAGAAGACACAACTGTGTTTAACTTTTATACTAACCACATATCACTCATTTCATAATTATCACAAAATTGAAAATGTATGATAAATGTGCCACAAGTTCCCCCCACCCACGCCCGTGGCAGACATGACTAATCAATCATGGAAGTCTGTCGTAGTAAACATTCTTAGCAGAAAGTGGTGTTTTCTTCTCATAAAAGGGAGTACCATCAATGTTTCCTGACATTTCCTGTGTTTGTCTCCCTCAGGGACAAAAGAGATGTGATCTAATTGGTGAGCTTTGAAAGAAAGGCATGAGTTGCCAATGTCTTCTTTCTGGGAGAGGGCACATTATTTTGTAGAGCATGTGCTTCTAATTCTTTGCAATGCCTATGGGTTTTTCAGTGAACTTTCTCCCTGGCCTACAGAGAGAGCAGCAGTATGATGTTACCTGAGACAGAGTGTGGTTCTCAGAGTGGCAGAATCAAGAATGAGGAAGTCTGCCTATGTAGCAAACAGATCTGTACTCTAACAGTAGCAAATTCGATCTCTTGATCTTGCTTTCTTAAAAAATTCAGCTCTTGGACCGAGAGAAAGAGAGAGAGAGAGAGAGAGAAAGAGGGGGGGAGAATATGAGTATTTTGAAGTTCCTAAATCCAGTCCCTGTAGCAATTGATAAAGGTTTTTAAAAAGCCATGTGCAATAAAATGCATCCCTGAAGCTATAACATGGTCCTGTGTATAGCTAAAACGTTCTGTGGGACCAATGTTGTGTAGGGTCAGATGACCAGAGCCCACATAGGAGAAGCTTTCCTGTCATCAAATACCTCAGACCACAGAGGAGGTCACCAGTGCTGCCTTAGGTGCAGACTTGATCTGTCGCAGGCATCTTATCAAACGGGTGAATCTCACGACCAAGTCTCCTTATAGATACACACTCGTGGCAGAGCTATAAATTGATACCATCTTTTGGGGAACTAATTTGGTAGTACATAGCAAGATTGTAAATTTACTTACATGTTGTCATGGAAATTCCACTTCTGTGGATCTATCTCACAGACAATGTTTGCACAAAAAATAAATGCCCAAGCTCTTTGCAATACCTATTGTAATGATGGAAAAATTGATGTTCTCTAAATCCCAAGCCACAGAGAGCTGGGTAAATAACTGTGAATATTATGACTTGGATTCTAGTGGTTTGTGTTTTGAATAAAGTGTATTGTATTGTGTCTCAGTAAGTGAGATGGGGAGAAGAGGAGAAGAAATACCTACCAATGATTCTGCGTTTCTTCCATTTCGAATGTTAAATGAATTTGTTGTAATTTTATAACTAATAATTAATAAAATGAGCACTGATGTCACAATATTAGTTCATAGTAATTTTTTCTTAGATGCTGCTCTGTTATCACTTAGTGTTCCCATCATCAGAACCGGAAGCTGAACAGCTAATATGAAGATGACAGCTGAACCTAGAACCCAAGCAGGTGTCATCCGGAGAAGACTTCTGCCAACCCTAAGCGTGTCCTATAAACCCTTCCATTCTAGCTGGGCAGTGGTGGCAGAAGCAGGCAGATCTCTGCGAGTTCGAAGCCAGTCTGGTTTACAGAGTGAGTTCCGGGACAGCCAGAGTCACAACAGAGAAACCGTGTATCTATAAGGAGACTTGATTGTGAGATTCACCCATTTGGTAAGGTGCCTGCTACAGATCAAGTCTGCACTTAGGGCAAAACAAAAGAAAACAAAAGAAACAATAGCCCCTCCATTCTAAAGCCGTCCAGTTTAACGGGATCCAAGATGCCCATGACAGAGGGAGCGAGTCTCCTTTTCTTTAAGTATATATATTGAGGGGGAGCAGGGAGAATTGTAAGACGAGTCAGATCTCTTGGAACTGGAGTTATCATTTGTTGTGAGCCGCCATGTGGGTGCTGGGAATTGAACCCGGGTCCTCTGCAAAAGCAGCCAGTGATCTTAACTGCGGAGCATCTCTCTAGCCTCCAGCATTCTTCACTTTAAGGTGATAAATGAACATCATTCAAGATTTCCACTCTTTCTCGATTCAGAACCTCCAGGCCCATCACTGTCCTTAAGAAGAGTAAAACCTCCCGCCAGGGCCTTCTGAAGCATTATGTTAGCATTCTAAAGGCTGCATGAACATCCATTTTCACTTGCTCTAACTCAGATTTATTTGACCCATTTTTCTTCCTTAGAAACCTGTTCGATAGATAAAATTTCAGACAGCGCTTTAGGAAGAAACAAAAAAAGGCCAAATTTAATTTTCCTTAAAAAAAAATAATACTATTGCCAGGCAGTGGTGGCGTATGCCTTTAATCCCAGCACTCGGGAGGTAGAGGCAGGTGGACTCCTGTGGGTTCAAGGCCAGCCTAGTCTACAGAGTGAGTTCCAGGACAGGCAGGGTACAACAGAGAAACCCTGTCTCAAAAAACAAAACCAAAATCAAACCAAACCAAACAAAACAAAATTCTATTTATACATTGTTATTGTTTGGGGGGGGAGGGCGGTATAGGAGGAGGAGTAGAGAGAGGTCACTTTGGGGAGTTAGTTCTCTCCTTCCACCTTTTCTGTAGAGATCCACAGATGGATCTCATTCCATAGACTGACCTCAGATCACCGGGCTCCTATGGCAAGGGTTATGCCCACGGAACGTCTCTCCAGATCTCCAAGTCTCATTTTCCAGCAACACTGATGTCTTCCCAAGACTGAATGTGAGACGGCCTCATTGCCCTTCAACCATTGCAGCTGCTTGTGCTTTTCCCAATTGGAGGACGACCCCATACAGAGGCAGTCTCATTGACCAAAACTGAGTGCTAGGAAGGGCCACCCCCTACACACACACATACCACAAACACACACACCACACATACACACACACTGTACACACACACACACACACACACACACACACACCATACACACACACCACACACACACCCCACACATACACACACACCACACACACACCACACATACACACACACACTGTACACACACACCACACAGACACACACCATACACACATACCACACACACACACCACACACACACACACACCATACACACACCACACATGCACACACACACCGTATACACACACCACACAAACACACACACCAAACACACATACCACACATGCACACACACACCGTATACACACACCACACATACACACACACCATACACACACACCACACATACACACACACCACACATACACACACACCACACACACACACCACACACACACACCACACATACACACACACACTGTACACACACACCACACACACACACCACACATACACACACAAATGTACACACACACCATACACACACACCACACATACACACACACGTACACACCATACATGCATACACACACCACACACACACCACATACACACACCACACATACACACACACACCGTACACACACATCACACACACACTGTTTGGTATTAGTATTACCAATGTTCTAGCTTTGCCTAATGCTTTTAACTATTATAGACTTGTTCATCTTAACTTAGTTTGTTCTCATATTTCTTCTAATAGGAACGAGTAGTTTGTATCATCTGTTCCACCCACCTATGAGGAAACCGAGGGTCTTAGAAGTAGCTGAGAATATTTCTTACTTGTGATATAGCCAAGACTCTAACCAATGTTCTCCCACACTGGGGCTCGAATCGGATTCTTGGTGCAGTGAACTTTTCCACCCACAGGAAACCTTACTGATTGAAGATGCAGCCCGGTAGCTGATATCTCCTTTAAGCCAAAGGGCTTCATGCAATTGGGGAAAGGGTCCTCTCTTGGTGACCTTTGTTGTCCTAACTCTGTGGTTCTGAAGTAGATCTAGCTGCAAACCGTTATAAGGCCCAGGCAAGAGTTATTGGTAGACTGATAGCTTTTGCGGCTGGTAGCACTAAAGTGTTCTTTACAAAGGATGAGATGTTGGGTTGGTTTCCATCTACGAAGAGGAGGAGAAGGCAAAGTAGAGGCATGCAGACAAACAGAAATGTCATGAGCAGTGGAGTGGCAATCACTAAGGTTTCCCCATCCTTCCAACACTCTGCGGCCTCGGCGAGCATGCGCACAGCAGTGAGAGTGCTCTTGATTGTAAAAAACGCGGCAGGCTAGGCAAAGAGACCTAAGAGTTAGGACGTGGCACTTCGCAGGGGTTCTGCTTACTGACCCTCCCTAATTGTCCTAAGGGCTAGGTCACTAACCCTGTTAAACTTCTCACTTAACGCAATTGATGTCATTCTTATGCTAAGTGCTTTGCAAATTCAACTTAAAGACTTCCTAACCCTCCCTCCAGTTACTCTACCTCCTCACCTCAGGACCCTGTTTTAAGAAGTTCTAACATTCTCTCAGTCCTTGGGACTTTTGTGTCTGTGTTTCCCAGATCGTAGAGGATGGCGAAAAGCAAACATGCCAAAGCTGGAAAACCCCAAGATCGCGAAGATCAATAGGTTAGAGAGACAAATATGGAAACGGGGTGGGGGTGGGGGAGGGGCCATCCAAGCCAAATTCCCAAATTTCCAGAAACTGAATTGAATTGACTACTTTTAAGGCACCTCCTCATTTGAAATATTCTGTGTATTTCACCCAATTATAAAAAAAAAAAAAAAGTCAAACAGGCAGACAGAGATAGTTAACTGCCCTGGCAGACAAGACGGTTTATTTACCGTCCTGGTTTCCTCGAGCATCCCATCTACACAAGAGATGGTTCTATTTTTATTCAGACAAACCGATCTAATGTGTTGGGGTAACTTGCAAATGTTCCTTCCTCCCCAGGAACCTGTGGCTTAACACCGCCAGGGTCAACTTCATTCCTTTATCCCTAAATCCTACAAATTATTCACATCCTTTATAGAAGCTGCCTCCTCGGTGAACCTGGGCAAAGCGATCCAGCCTCTTTATGCTTCGGTGTCTTCGAGGATAAAAAGCACGACTGAGGGAGGTTCGTATCCGAAGGGTGGTGAGGTTGAAAAGAACCAACTGAAAGCATTTAGCGGTTCTCCCTGCCCACGATGAGCGTTCTGTAAGTGTTAGCTATTAATTTGCCTTTGAACTTTAACTCTGGTTAGACGCATTGCACACATGTGGAAAGTTTTCTAATGGTTGAGACAGGGAGGCCCAAGCATTGTTTACGTTCCTTATACGCGCCATAAGCAATGCATTGTGGGGAAATTTTTTAAAAACAGTTGAAGGCTATCAAAATGTACAGAGGTTTGAAATCACCTTGCTTATATTGTCAAAATTTATATTCTAAGTTTTTTTTTAATTTTCCTTTTCAATTTAACATTATGTCTAAACTTCTCTCCCTGTCAATAAATGTGTTTCTATGCCATTCTTAATATCTGTGAACATTTTCTTATTGGGATGACACCATAATGTATTTAGCCAATGGTTAATTATTTCTATTAAGTTTTCCTATGTTTTTTTATGATGTTCTTTTCTTCCACTTTTAAAGTGTTCTATACATTTTGTACATCATTTTTGTGAACTTAACCGACTTTTTCCTGAGGATAACTTCATAGAAATGGCATTTTTGACTCTGATGGTACACTGTATCAAAGAGGCCTCTTGTAAGTCTGGGGAGCCATGTAGGGCTTCAGAGACACTGTGTAAATTGGCAGTCCCACCAGCCGAGCACATTCCATTTTCTCACTTCCACCCCAGCTCTGACTACTATTGAAAATCTTTGCCAAGTTGATAGGTTACTAATGTAATTTCATATTTTAATTTAAATTTTTTATCAGAGAGAGGGATGGAAATTTTTAACACATTCATTCATCAAGCGTGTGACCTTTCTTTTCTTTCTTAACATGCAGGACGGTGTCACCAAAGAGATGATAAAGGGTGTTGTTGTTAGGATCATAGACTGAGGGGCTGCGGAGACTGCTCAGTGGGTGAGAGCACTTGCTGCTCAAGCATAAAGGACCTGAGTTCAAATCTTAGTACCTATGAAAAAGGGCATGATGTATGGGACAGCTCCAGGCTCAGAGAGAGACCTCGTCTCAAGGGAATAAAGCAGAGCATGATTGAGCGGGACATCTGATGTCCTCCCTTGGCCTCTGCACACTTGCATGCACACACACACACACACACACACACACACATGAAAATAACAAACTCAAGGCTGACCACCCAGCCTCAATCTATACGGAGCCCCGTTGAAGTCGGGCCAACACAAGCATTTACCATATGAAGAGTGGTACATGAGAGCATGTCGGAATACAAATTACTGTTCTTGTGTGTCCGCCGTGCTTTCTTCTCTGTGCTGGGCTTTTTCAGGTGGGCGTGCTACAGATCACAAAGGTCAAACCATGCAGAAGGAGCAGCGTAAGCAAAGCAATAATGTCCATGAGGCCCAAACTGGAGACTGTCTCAGAACATCAAAGTGTGCACACTAACTTGGCCAAAGCGTGGGTACCGACTTAGGTGAAGCGTGGACAATAGCTTAGGTACGTAGGACGTAAAAAGAAGACTCCCTGGTTTACAGACATAACTTTCTGGCATTTCGACTGAAAAATATCAAGACGGACTTCAACCTTGCCCTTTCTGGCTGCGCTCCACGCGTCTCTCCGTGGAACCCAGTCATTAGCGACTTGACTACTGATGTGTGACACTCCCACGGGGGATCCAAGGAACCATATCTGTGGCCTACGTTAGTTAAGCCTTATGATAGTCTAAAGGAACTGTTTCCAAAGCAGGGTGCATAATTAACCAACGTTCTGAAAAAAAAAAAATCAGATTGTACCCGTATATAAATAAATATATCTGCCTCCGTCTTAATAGATTTATTTGTGATTAATAGTTTGGAGCACATATATATATGTGACATATGTCTGACGTGCATTCCGAATCATGGGACTAGTGAGAGACGTAGACGCTTGACAAAGGCTTGACCCCAAATATTTCATTAGGGAAGTAGCTGTTTCTGCAAAGCAGGCGTAGCTTTAATTATGGTCTTCTGTGCACTGGCTTTTATACTGTCATGCACCTTTTATTTGTGCTCTGTGTCTTGTCTCCCAAAGTAGGTTATAGATTGTCTTAAAGGCAGAGTCCTGTGTCCTGCTTTGTCTTCTTTCCCTCCTTCTCTGCACGATGCCGGGACCCATCGGCCTCTGCCACTTGCTGGCTATTGAACTTGGACGAAGCCTCAGTCTCTTCCCCCAAAAAATACTGAAAACCAGAGTGCCACCTCCACAGCCTTGGCAGTGGATTAGATTCCAGACAGTGGTGCGGAGTTACCAAAAACATGTCCGGGGCTCTTGAATGGGAGTCGCGTTTATCACGCACGGAATCAAACTTGCATATTCTGTGTATATGGGATGCCAGGTGTCATATTAGGAAACAAAAAGAATAGAAGATGTGTCTGCCCCTTAACAAATACCATCAGAGTGTCTTCCACAGCGAGCAGATAATTAAGCATGCAGTCAGTACCATGTAATAAAAGATCTGCTTGGCTTATGGAGAAAGTTCTATTGGAATACACCCCAAAGAGTTGTCAGTATATAGTCCTGCCTCATGCTTTGAAGAATCAATAGAGTTTCCCACAGGCAAGGAAAAGCCACAGGCTTGGTAGAATAGCACAGCAAATGTACACAATGCTAACTCTCCAGGTATGGTCTGGGAATCTAAGACACTTTCAGGAAGTCTTTGGGGTCAAGACAAGGATCACCACAACCTCAAGATATCATTTGCTTCTCTTAACTATTCATCTGTCACGAAACTGCAGTGGAGTTTCCCGGCAACCTTGTGGTCTGTGACAGATGACACACTGAAATAGTCCCTTTCCCCCTCGCAGTCCATTATTTGGGAGAGGACGATCGTTTTCATTAACAAAATATTTTCTCAACATGTAATGATTTTGTTATTTCAAAGTAAGATAGGCAATAAATTATTGCAGGCACTTCTGCTTTAATTTCTAAGTCCCAGGTCTGTGTATGACTATGTGTTTACACATATGTTGATACTTAGACACATATAGACATCTCCACCGTAAACAGAGACTCTGATATCCCCAGTAATTGTCAAAACTGAAAAGAGATCCCAAGACCATCAATATGAAGACATAAAGTTTCCTGGTGTGCTCAAGGAATAAATGAATAAAAAGAATGCCTGTAGTTAGCTGGCTCCAGTCCCTTTTGGAAATAGACAGAGTATAAATTATAAATACACACATTGCATATTTCATATACAACGAATGTGATTATCATATCCTCTCGGCTATGAACACCAGATAAAATATGTTCAAATGCCGAAAGAGTTAACCTGAATTTATTGGTGATTTCAGGAAAGGATGAGAGAGCAGATTTAGTTAATCCAGTGAAAGTCATCGCATATAAATTTGCAAACTAAAATATTCCCTTGGCTGAGGTCATGTGTTTAATTTTAGCAAGTAGGGTGATTGTGCTTGGGGAGGTATTTATACCACGCAGTGGACTAAGCTCGGAATGGGTTTGACAGGCAAAACAACAGTATAGCCTTTATTATTTTCAGTGCAAAAAAAAAAAAAAATGAACTATTAATGTGATGTTCTGGTTGAGAATTTAAACTCTCCAAAAATCTGGAAATTCAAAGTCATGGTACCCATAGCAACCATAACTCTGCCCCCTTGCATGCCCAGTGAGGAGTATTTTGTATCGAGGTACATGCTGTGAAATCTGTGCCTAAATGTGCTATATAGCAGAGTTACAGTTGCTGTGGGAACTGTAAGTTTGAATTGCCTGCCTTTTGTGTCATTAAACTTTCAGCTGAAGCATTGCATTAAAGGAGTATTTTTTTTCCCTCCATTGCTTTTCCTCATTTAAAGGAAAAAAAAATTGATTGGACATTTAAAAAAAAAAAAGATATAAATGGTGTTAGATTCAAATGGCAGTGTGGTGCATGGCAGTTTCCCAGATATATGAGCTGATACAGCGTGAGTGAATTACCACATTTCCATATTGCAACTTGCAACAATTCATAAAATAACCCTCTATTTATAGAGCACCTTTCATTCGGAAGGGTCCCTTCACGCACTCAGTAACTGAACCACATTGGGCAAGAAAACTCAATAAATATTTAACAACGCCCAACAAAATTATACAGTGCTTTAGGACAAACACAAAGGAGCGAAGAAGACACTGTCATTCACTGGGCGGGACAGAAACGAAGGACTCCTCTGCTCCTACTTCTGTGGCGGTGCTAACAAGATCCTAAGTATTCAATGTACTGCATCCCACAGAACTGTGGGTCTTTTCCCACCTCCGTTTACCGAAACGATTTTTCTAGCTTTTGACAAGGAACCCCTTCAGGAGACCACCTGTTTGAGTCTACTCTTCCTATCCTAGGAAAGGATCACTGTATTCTTGAACAGGAGTCCACCAGTCTCAACTCCTCTGAGACCCTGAGGAACATCTGGTCTCCATCATAGCTACGCACCGTGCCGCATCAGTACAGAAAGAGCCGTAGACAATTCATAACGAAACAGGCGTGGCTGCCTCCCGGTGAAGTTTATTTCTGGACTCCAAAATTCAAATCTTATACCACTCTCATGGGTCACATACTATTATACATATATACATATATGCACACACACAGAGAGATACATGCACATAGTATATAGATATCTAGATGTCTGTGTGTGTATCTACACCTCACTGTATACATATCCAGGGGACATAAGTTTGTTGTACATGGTTGTGATTTGGACGGAGAACAGCCAGCCCCCCATGGGCTCATGCACTAGGATATTCTGTCCCCAGCTGGGAAGGTTGTGGGGGAGCCTCCCTAGAGGAAGTGAGTCACTAAGGGTGGACACTGAAGTTTAACAACCCGGTCCCATTTCCTGACAGCTCTCTTCTTCCAGTCTGCAAACACAATGTGATCAGCTTACCTGGCACTCCTTCCTCCTTGCCTTTCCAGCCATGATGAATGGCATCCCTTTAAATTGCAAGCCAAAATGGTGATGGTGATGATGATGATGATGATGGGATGATGATGATGATGATGGGATGATGATGATGGTGGTGATGATGATGATGATGATGATGATGGTGATGATGATGATGGTGATGATGATGATGATGGTGATGATGATGATGATGATGGTGATGAAGATGATGATGATGGTGATAATGATAATGGTGATGATCATGATCATGATCATGATGGTGATGATGTCGATGGTGAGGATGATAAGACCTTCATCTCTTAAAATCCTTGTAGACATCTTCCCACAGCAATGGAGGAATTACTAATACATACACTTTGTTGACATGAAAGAAAGGTCCAAATAGTAATACAGTTAGCGATTCTGCTCATTACACGCAGCAATTTATTCTCACTGTACCCTTTGTTCACATTTGCTGAACTCCATCCACAGCTATATCTCAAAGTGAATGCTGAGATATGTTTTATGTTTTACTCCTAAAGAATAAAACAGAAGTAAAAATGTAATAATAATATTAGACGGCGAGTTTCAAACAGTTCCTCGATTTTTGTGCTAGTCACAAAATAATTGGAAACAGAGTTTAGCATACTTTTAAGTTGAGGATTAGTCAAGGGTCTCCAGGGAGAAGAGGACCAATAAAGCGTGTGTGTGTATGTGTGTGTGTGTGTGTGTGTGTGGTGTGCAGGCTGATTTATTATAAGATATTGCTATATACGATTGCTAGTGGATACTAAGAAGCTCTGAGAGCAGAAGTGAGTAGGCAGAAAAGCCCAGAGAACCGATGTGTGCTTCCTGCCTCAGTCTTAAGGCCTGCGAACCAGGGGAGCTACTGTCTTGGTTCACTCTGAAGATCTAAGCCAAGGAGACCAAATTTCCAGCTCAAGTGGGGTGGGGGCATTGTCTTTCCTTCAGCCTTTAACTGTTTCTCTCTCCCATAATAGGAGACACCATCAACTTTACCCAGTGAATCCCATTCTGTAACTTTCTTCCAAACACACTCAGGATAATGTTTGGGCATATGTGGGTACCCCATGACCCAGTCAACACTTAAAAGTATCCATCACAATCTACCGTATTACCTCGGTTCTATAGGTTCTGAGACTGGGACAAATACTTGAAGAGAGTTAGAGGAAGAATGATTTATTTGAGTTCACTGTCTTGCAGGACTCAGTTCAAGGTCATTTCCTCCTGTTGCTTTGGGGCTGAAGTGAAGCGAAAGGTCTTAGCAAACAGATAGCCTGCGGTGGAGCAAAGAGCCTCACACCCTGGCCATAGGAAACAGAGGCTAAGAATGGCTGAGGACAAACATACTCTCCAAAGGCAAATGCCCACCCAATTGCTTACGCCTCAGACTGGCCTCTCTTTCCTGAGTCTCTACAGTCCCCAAGAGGTCTCCGCATCCAACTGGAATAAACCCAGGGATGCAGTCAAAGCCCAATAGCTTTCTCCCAAGTGCCATCAGGGGGCAACCAAGCTTACCTTTGAGGGATAGTTCAGAGTCAAGCCATAGCTCTCCCTTAAGTCTAACCTACCAGTAAGCAATAAATCACACTCTGATTTATAACCTTTACTGAGTTCCGTAGTATAAACGTTGTCGTTCTCGCATGGTTCCAAGCCACCGTCGGCGTGCCAGTGGATGCAGTATTAATGACGTCACCACACAGCACGGGGAACAGGAAAATCAGAGACGGAATTAACTTAATTAATTAATGAAGACTGTAGACAGCAGTAAAGTGCAGCAAAATAGAATGCAACGGGGATTGAGTATGTACCATTTTTTTTATTAATATCATTTAGTTAACTGTGAATTTATGTAAGTTAAGGCTTAATAATGGATGTGTTTAATAGCCTGCTTGCAAAATTCCCCAAAAATGTAATAATCAACTCTGGGGTCCTGGTGGGAATTAATTCTAGTATATCATTAAAGTTGTGTCACGTGGGCGGGGAGTTGGCTCAGTGGGTGAAGCTCTTGGCACACAAGCATGAGTACTGGAGGTCAAAACCCTGCACCTATATAAATGCCAGGCAGTGACAGTAATTCCAGCACTCTGGAGGAAAAGGCAGGGGTTTGGGGGAGAGGGTGACTAACTGTCAAGCTAAGATAGCCAGAATTGACAGTCTCCAGGTTCAGGAAGAGACCTTGACTCAATAGAGAGGAAAGACATGGAGGAAGACACCCAATGCCAATTTGGACTTCCATGTACACATGTGCCTGCACACACACACACACACACACACACACACACACACACACACACATACTCACACACGCACGGGAGCGTGCACATGCCAATATACATAGGAACATATACACATGTACCTGTATACACACACACACACTCACACCAATATGCATAAGAACATATACACATGCACCTGCACACACACACACACACACGTGCCAATATACATAGGAACACATGCACACATATACAAACCATACACACATACACAAAAATAATAAAATAATATATTTTTTTTTAAATTAAAGAATGCTGTTGTGTAACTATCACAAGACTGATCTGGTCCCGATTTTCATTGTGGAATCCCACCCAGTTTCATTTTGATCAAAAGTCATCAATGGTGAGGATCGGAACAACGTCCGGAGGCTTCTTGGCCAAGGGCACTGATATCTTGTTATGAGCCCATTTACAACATCAGCCTCCAAAGAGAGGCCATAGCATTGTCAGCCCGTGGCACTGTAGAGTGTGGGTGGGTACCGTCGCTCCCGTGAGTCTGGTTAACAACCCAGCAGGGACAAACACGGCACACAGATAGCCAGCCTAGAAAACCGTGACTCAATTATCTAAGAGACCTCTGCGAAGTCAGAATTAGGCTTTACTTTTGGCGCATAGTGATCGCAATGGCCACAGAAGAGACACAGGAAATAGGCGAAGAACCATTCACTAGCATCCAGTGTGGCGATTTAGCCACCAAACCCACCCTGCTTCTGCACAAGAAGATGTCTAATATTTGTCAAGCCAGTTCAAGTTGTTAATCGCCAAATTCAAGGCACCATGAGCGTCAATTTGAAAACACGCAGAGGAAATTTTTTGTCGGCAATGTGCAGCCCACCTCAGTGGAGCAGAGATGCAACATGTATGCACATACATATGTACATACAACACACACACATACAGGTGACAAGGTGGTTCGGTAACCTCAGATGCCTGGGACTTCTGTTTTCAGTATCATCGAAAATAATTATTCTAGGAATTTTAAAAACTATTTTACTGCTGGTTGGTGGTCTCACACGCCTTTAATCCCAGCACTGGGGAGGCAGAGGCACTTGAATCTCCGTGAGTTCAAGGCCAGCCTGGTCTACAGCGTGAGCTCTAGGACAGCCAGGGTTACAACAGGTCTCATAACACCACCTTGCCTTTTGAGATAGAATGGTATGACATCCCAGAACAAAAGGAGATTATGATTCAGTTAAAAGTCACATATGTTGTATGCACACCTGCAGAAAAAGGCAACAGTTTTTTTTTAAAGAAGTGTGGTGTTTGTATGCTAAGTAAATCAGAGATGTCAGAGGTATTTAAAGGTGATTGGGGTGGTGAAAATTAAGGAGTTTTTGGTGATTAAGGTAAGTTAGGATTCAAGTTTAATTTCCAAACAAATTAGAAAAAGCAAAACAGACTCTCCGTTGATGCTATGGCTGGAAACGATTTGCACATCTAACCCAGTTTCCCTGAAAATATGCGATTCATTGGAGTTTTAAGAAGGGGCTTACCCCTGTCCTCAAAGACCATCATGTGACCCTTGCCCGAGGATGCCTTGCTCCAAGTTTCCCGCATTATCCCTGGGTCCCATTCAGAAACCTCTCCTGAGCCTGGTTTAGGGCTGGCACCCCACTCCCTAACCCCTAACCCCAACCCTGAAGACAGGCTGCAGCTACGAGTCCCAAATTTAAGGTGTAGCTCAACCTTTGACCACTAGAGGTCTCCGGGAAAGCATTGACCCGTATAACCCTGTTTATCATCCTAACTGTAGACTTGTTGCACAGCCCCGCGAGCCAGCCGTCTCTGCTGGAGGCCGCCTTCTGACGATCAGATCGCCAACCAGCCCCGGCTCGTCGTGGCTCCAGACTTGCAAGGGGAGGGGCCAGGCAGTGGCTGACCATCACCCTGGGCTGGCTTTTTAAGTCACAATTCAATCCACCGCAGTCTAGGGGTTACCTCTGGATCCCCGCTTCTTAGCCAAGCAGTTAGGGGGAGGACCCCCAGGTAGGCATCTGCAGACATCTGACTATCACCCTTCCCCAGTACTAGCCAAGGTCCGGGTGTCCAGAGTCACCTGGTATCAGGTCACTCGGCAGGCTTGGGATCTGCCTCGCTTGGCCCCACTCCCCAGTCTTCCCCAAAGGCTCCCCACCACCTTCCTCTATTTGCCCAAATCCCTGACCTATGAAAGGACATAGGATTATCATTCAACAGCCCTTGTTTTCATGGCGTGGGATTTTTCTAGAAAAATAGTGTCGTCTAGCTGTAAGAGAAAAAAGAAAAAAAAATGCAAGGGTGTGGGGGGGCGCGGAGGGGGAACCAGAAAGGAAATAGCTAGGTTGAGTTCCCGGTTTTTTTGTTTTTTTGGGTTTTTTTTTTTTTTTTTTTTTTTTTTTATCAAGCAATTCGTTCACCAATGAAAGCAAGCTGCAGTGGCAGATTCGAGCCACATGCGGTAGTGTGTAGCAATTAGTAGATAAAATGCTGACTAAAGTGCTAAAACATGAAGTATTATTGTAGCCAAGGTCAAAAATGCTTCAGTCGCCTTTTGCAATTTGGGGGAGGGAAGACCCAGAGGTGAGCAGAGAGATGGACTGTTTCGAAATGGACGCCTTCTATCTTCAAACTGTACTTTTTTTTTCTTTTTCTTTTTTTTTTTTTTTTTTTCTTTTATGGTCCTGTTTATTATAGCTCGAGCTGCCTAATTATATGTCACTGCTGGGTTTTGGAGCTAACTTAATCCTCCTGATCCTTTATGGAACGATTCACACACACTGAATAATGTGTCTCTTGCCCCCCCCCCCCTTTCCACCTTCCCAACCCCTTGAGGCCCAGAGAATGGTTTTCTTTTTTTTTTAAATTTTTTAAACCTTTTAAATATATCAGGTAACTTAGTTGAATTGGCAGCTCATAAAGCAGCAGGAATATAGATGTGTAGGAGGAGGTTACTGTGTTTCAGTACAAGAAAAAAAAAAAAAGAAGAAACAGAAATAGTGCTTCATGTAAACATATACTGCTCCGCCCTCCTCCTCTTATGCCCAGCCAGCTTGTATGCCCAGCTACAAGCCTTTTTATAGATAAATAAAGCAGTTGCTTTCATGATTATAACTGTCTTGAATGGACTGTCTTCTTACAACATTCAATCTGTTTATGAGTATTTACTTTACATTAGCCTAGGGACCCTGCACTGCAGGAGTTTGCCTCTATTCCCCTGGGTGTCAGTGTCTCGAGTCTTACATCTGCTCTGTGATTGATGGAGCCTGAATCCACGTTATTACTCTCTCACAAGCAGAAATCAAACAGGCTATTAACTACATTACTTCAAAGAACTGTTTCAATACAATCTCCTTATCTTAATTGAAACTTTCTTTGTATGGATAGTTGCTACACAGATAATTTACAGGTGTCTATCAAACATCACATTAAAGAGGTAAAACAGAGTTGGGTTTTTTTTGAGGGGGGGATACTACTGTGATCTGTAATTTTAAAAGCCTTTCTCAGTATTGGATAGAGCATTGATTTAGGTGATTTATTATGTTCATGGGAGTGGAGCTTATGGTTCTGGAGAAAGAGGGTGGAGAGGGGGAAGAGATTCAGTTTTGAGATTTAACATGGATCTGATTATAAAAATGCAAATATTCAAAAATATTCAGAGCTAGGTTTGGGAGACCTTATCAGGGAGATTGAGCAGTGTGCAGCCTAGTGTAGTGTCTACCTTTAAGAGACATAGAAAAGGGTTCTAATTAGGTGAAGTCATTTACAGACACTTAAAGACTTAGAATACCAAAGACTGCCTAAGTTGCTCAAATGTTGTGGAAAGCTGTGTGTTTTTTAGAGAGGTTTAATACACAATCCAGGGATGCCCCGAGGCACTGTGTCGAGGTTTCCTGCATAATGCAGCCGCCTTGGTCAGGCAGGAAACTGACTCACGGTTGATCTCAAAGAAAATCTTGTCAAAATACAGCAACTCAAGTTGTTTTATTTTTTAATATATCATCTCTTGAAATGGATGTATATATTTACACTAACAAGACAGAGACTAACAGAAGTGTCCCTTCCCCCCCCCCTTCAACCCAGGCATCTCATGAATATTTTTTTAAATATGTAAAACGCCCTTCAGTCAAGTCCATTCATATGTTAAAAATGAACAAAATGGGTTATTCTAATCAAACGTCTGCAGTGTGCACCATAAAGTTAAAAAAGAGAGGGTGAGAGGACTGTAATTTCTCTCTCTAACCCATGTTTATGAAATGGTAAGATCAGATGAAATTTCAAGGAAGATAATTAAGGAGTGATGTGCAAGTCATAATTTGGCTAATGCAAAAGATGGGAGACTGTAAATTGGTACACTGTCCTCCCCCACGGTGCAGAGTTGGGATATTACTTTAAATTATTAAAATAGCTTTTCGACAGCTTTCAGAATACGGGCTTTTTGGCATGGGCTTTTATTACTTATTGTAATTGGAGGATCTGCCATTTTCTTTCGTTTATCTCTGTGTGTATAGAAACAAGATAGATCTTGCCTTTTTTTTTTTTTATGACTTCTCCATGTTCTGAATCAAAAATGTGGTTTAGATAATGTTAAGTGCCCTAATTCTTACTGCAGCGGAGGCAGACGTTATGGAAAAAAAGCGTCAAAATACACACAGAGGGTCCTTCCCCAGCCAAATCACCGAAGACGAGGCGTTTGTGCTCTGCTGGGTGTATTAACTTCAGCCATGTGAATATAATTTTCATTAAAGTAATCCTGTCTCAACTCGAGGCCGCGAGTAGAGGTGAAACGTTGCGAAAGCGTTAAAAATAGCTTGCTAGTAATTTCAACATCCTGTAATTTTATCGCGGATCGAGTTTCAACTGTCGTACTATACAAACCTTATTCCCCCCCCCACTCCCTCCCCTATATAGTACATATTTACTTTTTTAGCCTGCCAGACCCCACTCTGGAAAGATTGGTGCCAATATAATAAAATCGCTGGTGGGGGTGGGTGGGTGGGGAGGGGTGCTGGAAAGAGTGGGAGGAGAGCCGGGAAGGGGTGGGGGAAGCGAGTACACCATTTTACATCAACGCTGCGAAAATGCAAGCGAGCCAGGCGGAGGACCGGCAGCTGGGTCGCAGCGAGCGAGAGAGGGCTTTGCAGTCTCTGCCTGTTCCTTGTTCTGTGGCTCTTAAGTTTCTCTGTTTGCATAATAGCCGTGCATGCAAACCGCGCAATGCTCCAGGGCTCCCGAACAATAAATATACACATTTAAAACCTTTATTGTCTTACGGTGCATAACCCCCTCCCCCGTTCCCAACAGCTTCATTTCTGGTTGGTATTTTAACTAGTTTGCAAATGGATTATTTTTTTCAGTTTCAAAACTATTACCGAGGAAGCTCCCCCTTCCTTTTTTTTTTGGGGGGGGAGGCAGGGGAAGGATTGGGGGTGGGGTAGGAGTCGGTATATTATTCCTGTAGCGCCGGGTTATATAAACACATTATCATTTGAGAGAGCCCTTGGCGTCCATCAGCATTGTAAACACGTACGAGTGTATATACTTCAAAATTAAAGAATGCACACGCAGAACCCGGAGCCTGAATTCATATTCCGAGCAGACTCGCGGCTCGCATGTATTGATTTATCATGCACGGTTTATTGTTCCTCTCCCTAAATGCAGTTGCTGTCCGTTCAATATTGTTGCAAAATCACGAGACGTGTGTGCACTGCTCACTTGTCTTTCTGCTCTTCTTCTTCCTTTTTTTTTTCCACTGCTGAGTATTTTTTTTTGAGAAGCGAACAAATGCATTAATATTTATATGTTTATATAATCGATAACCCACTTTTCCCTTCCGTGTAAATAGGCATCAGAAGATAATTTAACAGATTAGTTCTCTCAAACATGGCAGTGAGGAAGCGTAATTTAACTATCAAACAAATCTACATGTCTAATAACAGCAAATCTGCTAAGGAGCATTAGAAAGAGGAGCGGCGCCCCGGAATCTCTGCAGGAAATGTTCTTTATATTAGACATATACAAGCAGGTCCTGTCAGATGCACAACGCAGCTCGGAAGACTTGGTCTGCTCCAAAAATCTCAGCCGACGTTACCCTTAGATATGAGCCACTGGGAAGAGAAAGGTACCCTAATTACTTGATTTTTAGGGTGGGTTCTATTTTTCGTACACCTTCCTGTCTGTCTTTTGCCTTGATCCATTCGCTTCCCGCCGAGGTCGGACGTAGCCCTTCTTCCTATTTCGAATTTGATCAACGCATCTTTGGAAGCGAACCCACCTATTTTTGACAGGATCCGAAAATTGAGTCGTCGAAGAAATATTAGGATATATTTTCGATCATTTTGGTGCCGAGGGGGAGGCGAGAGCTCAGTTTTATATTGAGATATCACGCCGGCTGCACGCAGAGAATGCTTTCCCCTGCCAGGACCTGATGCAATCCATTCAAGCCAACAAGTTTGGAGAGAATGTTGAGTTCAATCAATTCAGAACGTCGAGATGGAGCCCAACTCACTCCAGGTATTTCGCTCTCCTCCGCTCCTGCGGTCCCGGCGCCCCCCGGCAGCCCCCAGCCCCCCAGCTCACCCACCCCCACACACACCCCCACACCCCCCACAAACTTTTCACCAAACTTTTACCCTCTGCATCCCCCAAAAAATCATTTTATTTTTTTATTGTTTAAGAGGAAAAAAAAAAATCCCTGCGCTGATCATACCTACATAATGTAATTTTATCGCTTCATAAGGGGAGCCGGGAAGGGGTGGTGTTGGGGACCCCGAGGGCTTTTTTTTTAAGGGAGGCAGAAAATTAGTGGGTTTTGTAATATTTTTCACTCAGCGTTCTGTCCGTGGGCCGGTCTGTATTGAGAGTCTGGCTGTCTTGTGTGTGAATGTGCCCGGGAATAGATATTTGTGCTTGATGGCTACATTATTTACGCGGTGCTTTTTTTTTTCTTCTCTCCCTCTCTCTCTCTCTCTCTCTCTCTCTCTCTCTCCCCCTGCAGTGGGTCGGCTCACCGTGTGGCTTGCACGGACCTTATATTTTCTATAAGGCTTTTCAGTTCCACCTTGAAGGCAAACCAAGAATCTTGTCCCTTGGCGACTTTTTCTTTGTAAGATGTACGCCAAAGGATCCGATTTGCATAGCGGAGCTCCAGCTGTTGTGGGAAGAAAGAACCAGCCGGCAACTTTTATCCAGCTCGAAACTTTATTTCCTCCCCGAAGACACTCCCCAGGGCAGAAATAGCGACCATGGCGAGGTGGTAAACCTATCTACACCCCCCCTCCCTCTCTTCCTTCTTTATTATCCACCCCCCCCTTCTCCTCCTCCAGTAATGCGTATTATAAGGCAAGCTTGAAAATACTGTATTCAGTTCTGCGGTGAGCAGGATCCGCTCGTTTTTTAAAGGGGTAGCGCCACTAACTGGGGCTGGAGTATTTTACCATTGTCAGAGTTTGGCTGTCAGCTTTACAAAGACCGTCCAACTGCTGATTTTAGTCAAGATCAAATAACTTGTCGAGAAGGGTTTTGTTCCAGGGTGTGTGTGTGTGTGTGTGTGTGTGTGTGTGTGTGTTCGTTTTGCTACCTCCGCTTGAACATTAAATATGTATGTGTGTGTGTGTATGTGTGTGTGCATATATATATATATATATGTATATATATATATATATATTCTTTTTTAATTTTTACCTTCATGCCTGGTTCCTGGGCTGGGTAGATTTCTTTCAGTGGGTTTTGATATTGTTCACGTTTTGGGTTTTTTTTTTTTCTTTTAAGTATTTGATATGTTTAAGAGGGCGGAAATTACGAAACGGAGGCAGAATGAGATCAAAAGCGATTGAGTTGGCAAAGGCGTGTTGACTGGAGTGATAAATGACAGGTACCGGGATAATACATTCAAATAACTTGCGCATCTGCCCGGGCGGATTTCAAAGCGGTCGTGTAACTGGCACAAACACGTTCGGCATTAAGAACTCTCTCGCGCCCCACTCCCCCCTCCTCCCCGGAACCATTTGATGTTCTGGTTTCCAGTGACTTCCACGCGAAGTGGACGTCTTCCAGTGGGGTGTGGGGCTCGGGCTGATGGGGAGTGGTGTGGGGGGGGGACCCCTCTGCGGCGCGGCGCGGTGCGGGGCTATGCGAGGTGGACGCTGAGAGAGGACCCCACGGCGCTGCCACCCGGCCACCTCCCTCGGGCTCTGTCACTGCGGGTGTGACCACAGCTCTCTGGGCTCCCCGGGTCCGAGGGCCGAGCTCGGTGGCGTGGTCCCTGTCCCCCCATCTCTCACACACACATACACACACACACACACACACACACACACACACACACGAACTATTTTGGGGAGTCTGCGCCCAGGGCGCGGCAAGAGGGAGGGCGCACGGCCCCCCTAGCATGGCTTTGTGTCTCCCGAGGGTGATCAGACTGAGACTTTTTTTTTTTGGGGGGGGGTAGGGGAGGGCAGCTAGCTCGGCGCCAGGCTCGCGAGCTTTCGAGGTAGGTTAAATGAATGGTTCGGTGCTGAACTCCTCCAGGGGGGCCCGGGAGCCGCCAGGCCCGGCATGAAAATTCCTGGAGCTGATGGAGTTGATTGCACTTTTGGCCTCGCTAGCTCACTCCCTCTCCCTCCCCACTCCCACCCCCACCCTCACCCCCCACCTCCATCCCCTCCCCACGCCCGGATCGAATTACCCCCCTCAGTGGTCCGCGGCCGCTTAATTAAGGAGAGTTCGTCAGAACCTCGGCCCAGGAATCTGCCTTTTCGGAAATAAGCTCCGCCCTCCTCCCCGAACACACCCCTCCCCTGCCCTCCTCCCCCCCCCCCGCGAGCCCGTGGTGGGGGGGGCGGGTTGAACGTTCGGTTTCCCGGCTCCGCCCGCAGCCCGGCTAAGGTGGTGTGTTGTTGCAGAGTTAGGACCCCTGCGGCCCACCAACAGGTTGAGCGCCTCCCCCCCAACCCCCCACCCCCTCAGGCTCAGGCCCCTCCCCCGACCCAACTTTCCTGCGCAGCTGTCTTCCTTCTCCCCCCCTCCCCCTTCCTGATTTCTTATTATTTGCTTTTCAAATTTATTACTTCAACATGGCCTGTGATCTGGAGAAGGGAAGGATTAAATATCCAGAAAAGAGCTGGTGCCTAACAGACTTCGGAGTAAAACCCAGGAGGAAATCATTCAGTGTTTTATGGGATATTTGTGGTCACTTTTTTTTTTTTAATTGAAATTGGAATATTTGTTTAAAAGACCCCGAGTTGACCCCACTAGGTCCTGTTTAATTTCTGTTGCTGTAACTAAATGGCGATTTCTGATTTAAGGATAAAAGCCACAGAGGATCCCATCTGTCTATCAAAACTGTTGACAATGAATAGATACGTTTTTAAACACACGATCTCTTTTTAATTGTTCCTTATGGGGAGTCGTAATGATCCAGGCATTTCGTATCTACTGTATGAGCCATACCTCAGAAAATTAATCTTGCCATTTAAAAGTAAACTCTAGGGGGTTTGTGGAGAGAGGGCGGCTCTATTTATAATCCTCAGCTGCTTATACATAGTCTAATATTATGCATGATTTGTTTTTTAATGCTAACACGGCTGGTAATTAGCTGTATGATTATACTTGTATATTTCATTAGGACTTTGGCTGATGTCATTGTGAGTTATTCAGCCATATTAAAACAATTTTCAATTGAGATAATGACACGCCTCAAAATTATGCAAATGAAAGCTGCATTGTGCAAAATAATTATGACAAATGGAAAGCAGGTAGAAAGTTTCCCGGTGCAAGATCGGTTTTCCACCCCGGTGATGTCATTTCCCCCCTGGCCTAAGTCAGACGTTAGCAGAACAGCGGCAGCCAGGCTCCTAGGGAGGAGAGCCAGAGACCAGCATTTACTGCAGGCGCCTAGAGGGGGCAACAGGGCCTCTCATTAAGAAATTTGCTTTGTTTTCGCCTACTCCATTAACTTGTTTATATACATTGAGATGGTTTTTATTATTGATTTTAAATAGTTTTGAAGGATGCCTTTGCCGTTGGTAACTGCTGGGGAATGTTTTCTTGGTGTTCAAGAACATTTAATCAGCCAGTAGAGTTTATTTTAAGTAACCAAATGGAGGTTAATAATTTCTTGATTGAGCTGACATCAGCAGCTATCTCAAAAGGACAACCAGGACTCGGTGCTGGTACTGTCTGTTGAAAAGAGTCATTCTGCCTTTTTTCTGATTTCTTGAAATGTGAAGACGTCAGTTCTAAAAGCAGGAACATGATCATTGTGCGAGTTTAGAAATAGCGTCCCTGTGTGGTTCACTGTGGTTTGCAGAAGATTTTTTTTTTTTTTTTAAATTTCCACATGGATCTTTGCAATCACTGCAGGCAGTTGGGTGACTCAGGACTATGCCTACCCATTTTATAGATAGGGACAAGGACCTGCCGAAAGCCCGTGGTCTGTCAAATGTAGCCAGTGTCATCCAGTCCTTCCTAAACTTTAAGCTTGCCTCGCCAATAAAACCTAATCTTGAAACGAGAAAATACGTCATAGTAGATTCTTAAAAGCGTGTACCAATGAGGGCAGTTCCCTGTTCATTTGAAAACAGACACGACTACCTAATCAGCTCGCAAAGGTCAGATATTCAGGTTTAAGAATATTTTATTCTACGTTGTTGAGCTAATCCTAGCTGATAGTATATAGCAATATATTTTCATGGTTATTAATGATTAGCAACTTATTGGTTTCCAGGGTGATGGTGACAACACATGGATGCACATTCCTGCCATCAGACATTTCCAATGCCAGTAACCTGAACTGAGGAAAGGCATCTGAAAAATAGTATGAGGCCAGGGAGATGGCTCAGTGCGTTAAAGCATTTACTAAGCAAGAGTGAGGACCTGAGTTTGAATCCCCAGACCCCATGCAAGCTGAAAGCAGCAATCCTGGGACTCCCACAGTGAGAGAATACACAGCAGCAAACCATAAAACAGAGCCTGTCTTACACAAGACGGACGTCAAGGACTAACATTTGAGGCTGTCTCTTGCTCTTAACCTCCATAAGCATGCTATGGTATACCTAGTACCCTGCACACACAAATGTCCACACATCTCACACACACACATTATATATACTCACAAAGAAAATGCACACTTTGATTCTGCAGCTTAGTCTCAGTTTGACCTTAAGTAAACAGAAGTATCTGAGCCTCAGTCTCTTCTCCCACAAAATGGGAATAGGAAGAACGACTGAATTATTTGGGGAGGGGGGATTTCTCAAGAGACGTTATATCAAGTTCTTTAGATATTACGAAAATACTTGAAACAAAAGGATTTGGGATAGGAATATTATAAATATTCTTATTTTATAAACAGCAACAAATCACAATAACTGTTGGGTTTCTGTGGATTTCCTTGGACCTGACCATGATGTTGTCTTAAGTCAGTGTGAGAGTAAAAAGCAGGGCCATGTGAAAGGAGGCGGTATCTTCAGAAATCACCCACAATTTGCCACATGTGGCCAGTAGCTCTTCAGAGGAGGGCATAGCAAAGTAATTGGTAATTGGTTCTGTTACTGGGCAACTTCTGATCATGCTCATTCTCAAACTGCCAAACACTTAAATCTATTAGCAGTTAACTTTCAAAATGCCTGCATGCGCAGGCTTGGGTTTTTACATGAAGGTTTGTTGATGGCCTGGAACTAGGAATGAGGAAGGTTAAGCTAATGATGTCATTGCATCAAGACCAAGCACGCCTGGATGTTTTAAGACTCAAGCCTGCGTTCAAGATTTCTGACAGTATTTAGCTGTCACTATCCAAGATAAAAACCGTAAGTGCTGTGATCCAGTTAGAAACTGCTTCAGAGATGCGTGTTCTACTGGAAGCAGTTTAGAACAGCTGCAGGTGGATCCAGGTCTCTGAAGTGTAAACATTTTCAACAGTCTCATTCTAGAGATATAATCTCGGGAAATCTTTGAAGCATTCTGTGCCTCAGTATCTCCATCTGTAAATGGGCATGCAACATTTACTTCCTAGGATCGTCTTAAGAACCAAATGAGCCACTTTGAGGAAAAAGTATACGACCTAAGTTGATACACATTAGATTGGTTAATACTGCTTTGGCTGTGATAATTATCTTTAATATTGGTGTTGCTTTTCTCATTGGAATTTGAGGCGCTACTTGAGATCTTTTTTGTGTGAGAAGACAACTCCTGGTGATTCTGGTTCCTTCTACTCAGACTCTTTTTCTTCCGTGTGCTGAGTTTAGCTGTGTCATCCAAACAGAAGGGCTTCTTAAAAATGCTACTTAAAAAGGCTACTGAAAAATGTTGCCAACTGGACCAGCAAGATTTTTCAGAAGATTATCTGATTTGATTGTATCTGGGGTTAGGCAGATGCATTCCAGAATCTAGATGTTTCTGGCTTGAACTTGTCTTTGTTTGTACATAGCCCTTCAGTCTTGATCTGTGTCCATAAGCTGATTTTTCAGAGACTCCTGAGTCTTATTGACTGACCTTGCTGCCCTTAAATGATGCTCTACCTTGCCCAAGCCTCATTTTCCTCATCTGTAAAGTGGAATCGGTGAACTATATTCTGCCAACGAAATCAGAGATGATAAACAAGGCCACCTAGCACAGGATCTACAAAAACTCAGCCACTGGGGATTGTAGTTCTGGTAGCATCTAGTTCGGGACCTACAAGGACTTGGGCGCTGATGGCTGTAGTTACTCCGGCTACTGTTTCTTCTTAGCCATTCTTTAAAACTAAATGAAGGGATCTCTCTAACCCTTCATAAAACAAAGAACTAAAGCATTACATGGAGACCACTCAGTGAATTGTGATAAGAGTCAGCCAACTAATACTTTGAGGGCCAAATCTGGCCCACTGACATTTTATAAATAAAGTTTTACTGGGAGGTAGCCAAATTCATTCCTTTATTTATTGTATACAGTATTTGAAGCTCTTTGGCTAGAACCACACAGCTAATAGTTTTGATGATTACCATATGAGCAACACTGTGAAAGATTTGCTGTCAGGCCTGATCCTTTTCAGAAAAAGTTTGCTGACCTCTGGCCCAAAAGGTTAAGCGTGGAAGTGTACCTCTTTCTATTTTTCAGTCCTGGGAATTGAACTCGGGACTTCACACTTGTGAAGCCTGTCCTCTCCTTATGAGCTATATTGCCAAACCCCATTCCTCTTTCCTACTTGTCTTCAGACAAGATCCCATAAAATGAGGCTTAATTAAATATTAGTATGATATCATTAACATCTACTTGTACGACACTGTTTTAATACTGGATCTGGGACATTAATTTTTTGTGACAAAATAAAATTCACATTAAAGTATATTTTGAGTGGCTAAGATCCAAGTTCCAGGCAATAATGGTGTTGTCTAGCTTGTGTTCATCAAAAAAAAAAAAAAACCTACTTGTTGAGTGCTAACCATATAGGGGGTGAAAATATGAGCAGAAAACACTTGCAAATTGACCCTTCTTCTCCAGAAGTTGATCAATCTTAATAAAGAGGTGAGGTCAACATGTTTAAAGATGTACAGTCACAATCGGAGATACCCTATAACATGAGTAGATTTGAAAACGTACCGTCCATGTGCGCTAGTGTGTACTGAACACGGAAACACAGACAGATTACCCCACCCTAATTGCAGAGCACCCAGCCCGTTCTACTTTGGGACAGGAGTCCTCTTCTCCGGAGCCTATGGGCTAATGGTGTTTTACATCTTGCACGCGCTTTGCACATTTCAGGGTTCTTTCTCTTTGCATCATAATATAGCTATGGGAGGGAGTTCTCCTTTTCCTTGTAGGTCAGTGAAGTTCTTTTTCCGGTCATGTTTTGTTCATCTGTGAGTCCCTCTGTGGCATTCAGCACAATTCAATGGGTACAGAATGACTAAGCAGTAACATTAAAAAAAAAATACAATACTTTTTGCGGGGCTGAAAAGATGGCTCAGCAGTTAAGATCATGTACTTACCTTACAGAGGACTCCAGCGGGTAGCTCCTAGCCACCTATAACTCCAAATGCAGGAGATCTGAAACCTTATTCTGCCCCCTCCCAACAGTATTGTACTCCTATCTCCATATGTAAAAACACACAGACATACAAACATAATTTAAATGTAAAAATGAAAAAAAATCTTTAAATTATGTTTTCGGGGGCTGGAGAAATGGCTCAGCAGTTCAGAGAGCTCAGAAGGCCTGAGTTTGGTTTCCAGCGCCTGAATCAGATGGTTCACAACAGTGTGCGTGACTCCGTTTCTGGGGGCTCTGACACCTGTTCTGACACCCGTGGGCTCCTGCACACGCGTGGTACACATAGACTCATGCAGGCTCACACACATACACATAAATGACAACTAAGTAAATATATATTTTTAACCCTTTGCTAACAGCCTGTTTTTCGTGGGCCACTGACCCATAGCTATACCTCAGTATACCCTACCATGTGCTTTTTCCTTTTCTACTAAAACTGGTAGCTGCATCATGTTGGGGTGCCAAAATAGGTGAATGGAGGTTTTTCGACGAACTGTCCAAAGAAATAAGCAAGTGTTTTAGACTGAGGGCTCATCCGGGAGCTACCATGACCTATCTCTCTGTGTGTTTTTCTGATCTTCACTGGTCAGCTTGTTGAAATTGGATACTTTGCAGTGGCAAAAACTGTGAAACTTAAGATTTCTTTTTTTTTTTTTTAAACAAACTTTCAAATTTTTCAAAATTTATTTAATTTGTACTTTTATGTGCATTGGTGTGAGCGTGTCAGATCCCCTGGAACTGGAGTTCCTGACAGTTGTGAGCTGCCACGCGGGTGCTGGGAATTGAACCCAGGTCCTCTGGAAGAGCAGCCAGTGCTCTTCACCGCTGAGTCATCTCTCCAGCCAAAACCTAGATTTCTTGACAGAAAGAGTCAAGCTTCACCGGAGTGGTGTTGGCAGTTCACAGAAGAGAGTGTGTTTTTCAGGTGGATGACCTTAGCTGGGCCGTGTGTTTAATAGTGACTCCACACTGTAAGGAATTAAAACCTCTCTTGACATTTAAACGGTCAGGCCCATACTCAGGAAATGTTATTTTTATGAAGTACAAGAGTCCATACATGTAAATACTTGGTTATTAATTATTAATAAAGCATGCCATTGTTCACGGTGGCATCTGGTAACATGCAACCGAGGCTCATTTATCAAAGTCTAGTTTTAACCAATATCCAGCATATAATTGCTTGAATCAAATGCAGTCGCTTGTCATTTTTTATGGCAGGGCAGTTGGATATTTGCCATCATCTACTCAGAATAATATTGTAACTAATGATTACTTGTTGGCTTTGCTTTTAAGGATATTTAAAACAAATTTATCGATTGCTGGCTAAGAGATTCCTTCGCCTCTAAGAGATGTGGTCATGGATCCTTTTGTTTCTGGAAGAATCTGCCTGCCCTCAAGTCCTTGTGCAAAGTGGACTTTTTCGGGGTGTGCTATAATCAATCCTCACTGTGTTCTGTAGATCGGAACATAGGCCTTGTCCCTTAGAGTGTGTATCCACGTAAATCCTGGACCCTCGGCATCGTACTGACAACACATTCCAAAATGCGTGGGTCCGGGGAAGTGACTCAGTTGGTAAAGCATCTTCCATGCAGACATGAGAACCTGAGTTCAGATACCCAGCTTCCAGGTAAAAGGCATGTCTGTAATCCCAGTGCAGGGAGGTATAGACAGGGGGAGTACCTGGAGTTTATTGGCCAGCTACTCTAACAAATTGATGAATTCTGGCTTCAGTGGAAGACCCCGTCTCAAAAAATAAGGTGGAGAGTGACTTAGGAGGACATCTGAGTTCAACATCTAGCCTGCACACTCATGTATACATGTGCACGGACGCACGCGCACGCGGCAGAAATGCGAACACCCACATAAACATGTATGCGTGCCATGTAAACTCACCGAAAATTATCCAGATAATCATTATTGAGAGAGGGCTCTAAAGTCACGCCTATGCCATCTGCTTCACAAGAGACGTGTGCCCACAGCAAGAAAGATGGAGATTTATTACCATTCAAATTAGGGTGGTAGATTGCCGACAGGCATCTTCTCTAGACTCTTTGTGGCTGTATAGGTAGGTACGGCCGCCTATGTTCTTGTGAACAGGACCATCACACAGCCCTCTCAATCCTTGTACCTAGGGAGAAGACAGACAGCAGAGGCCACATGTTGCTAGCTGGTTGGTTGACACCCCCTCCCCCGTCTTCCTTTCTCATGATTCCCGGCATACCCGACCTCTGAAACACCAATTCTGAACACTGTTCAGTTCCAAGCCTATGTGTGGCATAAACATTAAACTCTTGTCTTTGCGAATAATAGGCTTGGCTTTCTACACCCTCAAGCATGTTGAGCTACTGTGCAAGCTGGAAAATAAAAATGTTCTAATTGTGTCTTTTAAATAAGCATAGGAATGAATTAATTAGACCATATTTTGTCTTTAGTTGCTTAGTTACACAATAGCATTCCTGAGCACCAGGAAGATAAATTGGCTCTTTTCGTGCTGTATGTCCCTTAATCATAATTACTGTATTGCTTCGGAGAGAGGGAGAGAGTAAAGCATACATAGATTTTATATTTTTTATTAATAGTCCAAAATATGCATATGATCTATAAAGTATATGCTGCTCAACCTGTTTTATATGCTTTTATGTGGGAAGAAGTTTTATTGTGGCGGTAGCATTTGCATTAGTTGCTCAAAGATGTAGTTCTGGGAAATACATAATTGAAATGTTTTTGAATTGCTTTTTCTGGCCTTTTCAATCTTATTCAAAATAATATGCCTCTGGCCCCAGAGTAGTCGCTCTCATTTGATTTAACATCTTGCTTTGCACTGCATGCGTGGTGCTGTTTTAACCCCTGCAGAGCCCAGACGAGCTGCTGTGGTTCCCCGGTGTCATCCTATTTGGGGTGCTCAAGCTGTAAAGGTTGTGTGAGACAAGGGGATTTCATGGACACCCGCATTCTACAGCCATTGCGCCCATGTCTGTTACCCTTGGTATACTTCCTTATTTGTGTGTGTGTGTGTGTGTGTGTGTGTGTGTGTGTGTGTGTGACAGAGAGAGAGAGAGAGAGAGAAAGAGAGAGGGGGGGTGTTAGGGTTTGAAGAAGCCTGAACTGGACAGCCTTGTGTACTTGACTTCTGGGGTCTGGTAGAACATGGTGTGGTTGCTGGAACTTGGGTTTCTACCCCAGCTACCCCAGTTACCCTCCAAGGAGGGTAATAAGAAGGAAGCAGCTTACTATAGTTACTGAACAATGGCAGGGTCCGGCTTAAGATCCAGATACATGCTCGGTAAATGTATGTGAAACTGACCCCATTGTTCTGTTGTGTTTGAAAAGCAAGTAAATTATTTACAGATATTTGCTAATTAAAGCACATTGAACCAGGACAAAAGAACACAGTCTAACTGGAGACAAAGAGCCGAGTGCAAATATTTCAGTCCCATTAATTCTGTGTATTCTTTTTAAGGGAGAAATGTGTTTATATGTGCGTGTGGGTTTTTTGTTTTGTTTTGTTTTGTTTTAGCTTTAAATTTATTCCTTTATTTTGGGAGTGATTGGGAGTGACTGCATATGCTGTGGGGCACGTGCGAAGGTCAGAGGGAAACTTTCAGGAGACAATTCTCTCCTTCCACTATCCTGAGGATTGAACTCGGGTTTTCAGTCTCGGCAGCAAGTGCCTTCACTCACCTAGCCGTATTGCCTGCCCAAGAAATGTGTTTTAAAACTATGTTTATTGGAGGGTGTGGAAATGGGCACAAGGTACAGCGTCTCAGTCAGCAGGTGGCAAGGTCTGGGGTGTTTGTGGATAACATGGTGACTGTGAATGTCAAGAGAGCAGAAGACCTTAAGTGTTCTCAAGAATCCAAAATGGTGATTACCTGAGGTGGTAGACGTTAATTAATATTTTGCCGGGTATGCATACATCAAATGGTTACCGGCTACACCTTAGATATGTAATTTTTTACGTGCCAACTACAAGTAATGAGTCTAGAGGCATTAACAGTGAAAAATAACATATATGATGATGCATGCTTGTGTAAGTGTGAATGCATATGTATGACTTCGTGGCCTCCATGAGGAAGGCTTACGTGCTTACAGAGGTGATGGGTGGAGTCACTATCCTTTGACTAGTGAGCTGGAGTCACCATAAGTTTCCTAAGGAACTTCAGATGGAAGTAGTTTTGACAGGATTTCATGTTCTCTTTGGTCCAGCCCTGACTTGCCATTTTCTGATTGGTACTCAGCTCAGAGAATCACTGGGAGAAAAGCAAATTAGCCATAGACTGTATGAGAAAATGAATATATACTAGAAGTTTCCTAGATGGTATGTTTAAGTATTGGTAATTTGATTAGATGGCTCCCGATCTTTGGTCAAGCCCAGGTTGGACCGTTGTATGTGTCTGCAGAGGTTGGACCAACGAAAGCAGTGTAGAGAAAGTCAATATTCTCTCAGATCGTCCCTGGTTGGAATGGTCAATGGCTGCCCATTGGTCAGGCAGGTTCTCTGGCTCTGTTGCTATCAAGATATTTCTGGGTTTAGGCATGAGTAGTCCAAGGTCTCTTGGCATTGCTTATTGCCAAGGATCTTTAAGACAAAGGCTCGTGTCAAGTTTCTCTGGATATTTTGATAGGCAGTGGCAGATAGTTCCTGTCAGATGACAGGAACTCTAAGACAGTGAATCCCACACCAGACAGAAAGATACTGAGAACCCAGTGAGAGCTGGCAAACCACAGAGATAAAACTCAAACCTAGCTCCTTTAAGTAACAAAGACTAATCTCTGGCTTTGGTGAAAGGTCTATTCTTTTGAAGTTGGGCACTGAGGAATGCAGGGAAGCATTCCCAAGTATGTGCGCCGACTCGGGTCTCTCTAGTAGCTGGTATCCCATGAAGACATAAATTTCCTAAAACCACTAAGGGAGGGTGTAGACTCTATGGGGATGGGAAGACAGTGAGTGACCCACAGGCTGGTGATTTTACAGAACGCAGGCTTGATATTCAGGGTTCCAGGCTAGACCTCACACACATTTCTACCACTTGTCCTGAAGCCTGGAAGGTCCTCAGACAAAACCTAATGAAAGCTTGCCAAGAGATGGCAATTATGGTGCTAGATGGGATTGGCCTTTCTACTAACATTTGGAACCGAGGCGTGGCTTCATTCATTCAGAAATGTGAACGTGAGCCTACTGTGTGTCATGCCATGCACTAAAGCTATGACAGCAAGCACAGTGAATGACACATAAAAGGTCACTTCCTCCTGTGTGGAAGAAGGCAAGAAGCGCACCCTTAGCGGTTTATTCAAATTCTCCATCAGTCTTAATCTTGGAATGACATCCGTGCTTTTCTTCCGTCATCTTGACCCCTATAAAACACCTTTAGGCTGAAGATGTTTACTACAATTTCTTGGCTCTGATGACGATAGAAAATGAAGGCACATATGCCAAAATCTGTCACGTTGCCTGTTTTATTTTTGTCAATAAAGTTTTATTAGTACCTACTACCATGCCCTGGTGTTTACAAAGGTCTCTTTACAGCATTCACGCTATAGTGGCAGAGTAGTTATGACAGAGACTCGCTGAGACTAAAATATCTGGTGCCCGAACCTTTCCTGACAATGCTTGCCAAACCCCGGTCTAAAATGTTATCAGAGTTAATCTTAAAACTCCCTGCTGACAGCATTCTCCACAACCCTTTTGTTTACGTCTCGCGACAGTCAGGCCATAAGGGCTTTGTTGTTGTTTTTTGTTTGTCTGTCTTCATCACTGTTTCGCAAAAGGATCATCTGAGCACTTGAATGAATGGTCCAGGTTTCCAACTTCATCTGTCAGGAAAATGGCGGGGAGTGAACTTCAAGACTTGAGTTTTCTCGATTCCAAGGTACTTACGGCCTGGATGGAGAGACCTCGCTTTGTTTGCTCACAAACAACTTCCACCTTTCCATCTCTCATCCGAAAGCCATTTCCTCTCTAAAGCAGTCTGTGGCTAGCTAGGATAGTGCTTCTCAACCTGTGGGTCACAACCCCTTTGAGGGTTGAAAGATCTTTTCACAGGGGTCACCCGAGACCATCTGTGTATTGGATGTTTACGTTACAGTTTGTGACAGTAGCAAAATTACAGTTATGAAGTATCAGTGAAAATAATTTTATGACTGGGGGGGGGGTCACCGCAACATGAGGAATTGTGTTAAAGGGTCGCAGCGTTAGGAAGGTTGAGAACCACTGGTCCAGAGCTGGTGACAATGTTGTCTTATGTGGCTCATTTTTCTGTCATTAAACCAGAAGAAGCCTGTTAGTTTAAAGCAGGCAGCAGAAACGGGGCGGGGACGGGGGAGTGACCAATCAGATCAAAGCCCTTGCCATTAGCTATAGACTGGCTTTCAGAGTCTGGAGTGAGGACAACGTAACGAAGAACTGTAGGGCAATGCGCAGGGTGTCTGACTTCCCTAACGCCCATGCCAAGGCCACAGGAAGGACGCAGGGATTGTGGTGTGGAAAAGACACAGGGCAAAGGAGCAGACAGACACTGGATATCCCGGAAGTGTCAGTGAGAAAGAGACTGGTGGGTTGAAGGACCTCTCAAAATTCTAGAACTTTGCTGGGTAGCGATTTTTGATGGATGCCATAAAAGGGGGAAGTTGAGGCAAAAGGAAAGCGGCAGGTGAGGAACAGCAATGGCAGTGCTGGCTACAAGCTGGTAAAAGAACATAGATCTAATGGGTAGACTAGAGACCGGGTAGACTGAGGCCAAGCCTCCCAGGGTCCGGTGTGGTTAACGATTCTAAATGTGTGCTTTATCATTTGAGATTAAAACACAAAACCTCAGTGTAGACCCCTGGTAAAACAATGTGGCTATTTACTCTGCTAGTTTGTGGCCGTGCTGTCCTGACCAGCTGCCCTCATCTCTTCAGCATCTGTGTTTCCTCACCGGTAAAAAAAAAAAAAAAAAAAATGGGTGAATGCAACCCGACTGGATATATCAAATAAAATCCACAAGGACATCAGAGCCAAACTAGGACCTGTCTTATCCGAGGCCTCTGGCAGATGCCGGGTGTATACCCTGCTCTTCCGGGTCCTTGACTAAATCCTCGCTCTTTGAAGTCTGCCACAGTACTAGAACCCTGTTAACAACCCCCTTAATAAGGAGAAAGCAATGACACCAAATCGGCTGAGCTTCCTGGGTCTTCATCTACCCCAAGAGACTATTTTAAGTGACATTCAGAGGTTTTGATCTAGGCTTGAGATTTCTGGACTGTGAAGCGGACACACTCAGATCCATTCTGTTCGGACCACAGGATGGTGGCTTCAAGCGACAAAATCTGTGTCCCAGAGCTTCTCCTTGTAGGCCAGAGTTCATACCTGCTGCCCACGTGTTCCCCCACCCCTCCCCCTGTTTCATGATGCAATCACTAGGAAGCCTGGTGTCCACTGAGTGTGTAACGTGCATTTATTTTAAATATATCCACGTTCCCTCCGTCTTAAACAAGTCTGTGAAAATTCCTGCTTTTTTTTTTGTTTTGTTTTTGGTTGTTGTTGTTCTTCGAGGCATGGTTTCTCTATGGTAACTCTGGCTGTCCTGGAACTCACTCTGTAGATCAGGCTGGCCTTGAACTCACAGAGATGCGCCTGCCTCTGCCTCCCGAGTGCTGGGATTAAAGGCGTGCGCCACCACCGCCACAAAATTCCTGCTACTTAATTTGAAGTTTTGTTCGGTTCCTTTGCTGCCTGTTCCTCTTCCTCTTCCTCGCCTTCTCCTCTTCTCTTTTCTCCTCTGTTTCCTGCTCTTCCTCCTCTTCCTTTTCCTTCTCATCATCTTCCCCTTTCTTCCCCGTCTTCCTCCACCTCTTCTCTTGGCCGTAGTGGGTAAAGGGCTGTACTCCGGTCCAATTCTTTCAGAGATGGAAACACAAACAGGGAAAGGATATGCCCCAGCCAGAATGACTGGGTGCACCGTAGGGCAAGGAGTCTCTATTTCAGAGGTTCTCAACCTTTAGGTTGCGACCCCTTTGGGAATCAAACGTCCCTTTCACGGGGGTCGCCTGTGATCATCTGCATATCAGGTATTTACAGTACGATTCGTAACAGTAGAAAAATTACGGTTATAATGTAGTAATGAAAATAAATTTATTGTTGGGGGGCAGTTTCAGCCCAGCACGAGGAACTGCATTAAAGGGCCGCAGCGTTAGGAAGGTTGAGAACCGCTGCTCAACAGACTGACAGCTGGGACATTCAGTCCTTCTGCCTCGGTTTAATCCCGCAGTGTGTATCCGGTTACTGGAATTCAGATGAAAACACCGTTGTGGTGTTCCTTGCCAAATTATTCCAAAATATATGGGTTATAAATATCAAAAAAGTCATCAAGTTTACTGACTTGAGTGAAATAATCTGTCCCATTCCTGTTTTGAGTGAATTTTCACCATAATAGCTGAATGGTGTTCTGTGCTCCTAAAAGTTGCATAATGCCATCAGCAATAATGTATTGTGTTGTAAAATATCTATCCTGGACTCTAGGGGCAAGCAAAAGAAGGTTCTGGGAAAAGGGGCTGAATATGTTTGTCTAATGCAAATTTTATGAGTCCCATAAATGGTAATATCTTTTAAAATTATCAGTGGGCTCTGTTTCCTGCTTCTTTGCAGGACAGGGTCTGTTTCTTCGCATATTTGATGTTACTAAATCTGTAGTTTCATAGACAGCTGAGCAGGTATTCAAATCACTCCTAGCCCCAGAATTCCTTAAAGGACCTCTATGATTGGCAGGGTGAAAAATATCCCCTCCATGCCAGAATATGAAGGTGTCTCAGTTGCCTTCCTTTTTAGCTTTCTGGTGTGTGTGTGTGTATGTGTGTGTGTGGTGTGTGTGTGTGTGTGTGTGTGTACACATATGTGTACATGCACAGAGTATGTGCCTCCCCTTTTCCTTTTCCTCTTTTACCAAAAAAGCAACCTCGTCTAGATGTTGGCCACAGATCTCGCAGGCTTGTGTGCACAAGGGGACTTACAGATCCCGTGTTCCGTCAGCTCAGCGTTGCCTGATCACTGGGCCAGCGGTCTTTAGAAGATGATTTTCAATTGACAAGCTAGAGAGAAGACAAACGCCACTAGCCATAGAGACCTACTGTGGTACCTAAGGGCATAACCCAGTATTAGTCTAGAAAAGTATAACATTTCTATTTTAAGCTATTCGTCTTTGACTTCTATTTAATTAAACCTAACCAATATGTATTAGTATCATGAGGGTATCATTGAGGGGTATCATTGAGAGACAAGAATGACATCAGTCTCCCTTTCTCTACCTGCTTCTTTCATTGGCAACATTAATTTCTTTACCCTCCAATCTTGAAATGTATGTTGTTGCTATTAGGTAGTTCTTGGAGGTGTCCACAGTATCCCCCGATCCAGGATGTAAGCAGAGGCATGAAGTATTTTTCTGTTGGCTTATCACCCACTTACTAGAAAGCAATCTACAGGCATAATTGAATCTGGAGTTTAGCATCTTTCTCCACAGATTTCGTCGCCTTGTCGTATGATAGCGTGTAGTGTGTCTCCCGTCGTAGATCTAGGCTTCGGTTATCTGTTCCCCATGCAGTGAACTATCTCAAGTTCGGTGTCTTAGATAATGCTTACTCTTCTCAAGTTCTGTGGGTCCAGGGCCTGAGTAGGGTTTACCGGGTTGTCTCTGGTAGTCTTGATGTCTCTCAGAGCTGTGATCAGGGTGTCAGCCCAGACCCCTGCTATCGTAAAAATCTGCTGAGGGAGAATCAACCTCCAGGTGTATTCTCTGGACTGCTGGAAGACCCGCCATCCCTAGAGCTGTGGACCTGGACCTCAAAAGTGGTCTCTTGCCACGGCACACGGACACCTGTGTCCATCCAGTCACACACGGTAGCAAGGTTCCTTAGGCTTGCATGAGTAAGCTGGGTTCAGGAGTGGCATCCCATTCCTTTCTGCTTAAGTCTGTTTATCAGAGTGAGAATGCGTGTGCAGCCCACACTCAGAAGTGGGTAGTTACACAAGGGTGTGGCTAGAAGAGAGTGGGGGGGTCCCACTGGGGTCCTCTCAGTGGCACCCTGTGACCGTCAGCAGCGGAACCAGTCTTGGTAGGGGACAGCTGCTCGGCTGTGGGTGGAAGGGCATTCTTGCTCTGTCTTGTTCTTTTATTTTTCTCCTTTACTCTTATTAGGCAGCTTCCTTGGGCAGTTTTTTTCCCCAAACATCTCCTCCCCTCCTGGAGTCATGTAATTATAGATGACATACACACCAGACAGCAGATTGCTTTAATCTTTTAAGGATGTGTTAGTCTTACAGCATGTCAACAAGCCATATTGAGCCTTTAAAAAAAACAAAAAAACCTAATGTCTTGATCAATGAATTTGGGGAGTTTAGCTGGAAAGGGCATTGTATCTGATGTGGTTAAGTCTACAGGGGAGGGGAATGAGGAGCTGGAAAGCTAATATGAGCAGGCACCACAGTGCATAAGAAACAGGAATCTGTCCCGCATGGCCATTGAGGTGGAGCATTAAACAGGATGGTTCTGGAAGGTGACTAAAAGTCCCAATAGGAGGGATTGTTTCTTGGATTTGGGTTTCTAATGAGCAAGGTCATTAAGGACAGATGAGTGAGTGAACCCTCTGGCGAGCATCTCCTAGATGCCCTTCAACCTTGGTACAGAAGTCAGAAGACAAGCAGGTCCGCCGTCCCCTAAATTCCATGGAAATTAGCTGTCCCGTGGGGAGACCGACCTGCTTCTCTTTAAGGAATAACGCGAGTTGATTTTCAGCAGTGTGTTGCAGACACGCATAGACCACGGATGTCGGAAGAGAAGGCGGCATGAAATAGATTCTGGCCAATTAAGAAAGAAAAAGTTATATACATTTGATTCACTTATTTTGTGTCAGAGCTGTGTATGTGCAGGTGTCACAACACACACCTGGAGGTCAGAGGTCAACTTGTGGGAATCGGTTCACTCCGTTTACCATGTGGATTCAGGAGACTGAACTCAGGTCCTCGGGCTTAAGATCAGCAAGCGCCTCTACCCACTAAGCCATCTCTCGAACCCCTGGTCAGTTTTTAATACTGAAAACGAGCCATGAGAAATTATCTCTGCAAAACCTAGTGGGAGCATAGATCGAATGGGCCCAGAGACGAACAAGGAGCCAGCCTCAACTGTAAAGCTCACAGGTAGCCTGGGTGCTTTCCTCATGGTCTTCCTTTGTCTTTGAATTTGGCCATGAACTTGTTCACTTTCTTCTGTCTACCAAGACTTTCCCTGACTCCTCCACGTTCTCACCCTTGGCTCTGTCCCTGTCAGCCATTGTTGTTCCTTCTAATTCTCCTGTTAGTGACTTTGTTTATTTTCTGTCTCTTCTTCTCTGTGCCCACCCCTTACCTCCCAAGTCCATATACTCAGAAGCAATTGCGGGTACCAGAAGGAGGGGGGGGGGATTTCTGTCTCCTTCACCCGTGGCCAAAGCCAGTATATTTCTGACACATAGTTAGCATTCAGTGTTCAATGGTTGGAAAACATCACTTATGATACCTGACATCACTCGTGCTTAGTTGAGGGCTGTTTCCTATCTACCCCCACCCCAACACACACACACACACACACACACACACACACACACACACACACGCACGCACACCACCACCACCGCTGGTCTGGTGTCCCATGAGTCAAAAGCTTACTCCCAGCTATTTCCTGTCTAGTCCAGCTTAGAGTTGATGCTCAGAACATCAAGGATGGATGCGCAGATGAGCAGTCTGAGATGAGCCCAAGCCTCTTCAGGCAAGGGACAGGAAGGCCTGGGTCCTCACGTTTTGAAGGGTATATTCCTGTTTTATTCATTCTTTTCTCTCCTTGGCCTGTCCTCAGCCCAGTACTGGGTACAAGGCAGAGTCAGAGCAACATCCCGAGGTCAGAGAGAATTCAGTCAGGGAATGCTATAATTAAATCTCTTCTGACAAGGTGGGATGAAGTTCACCTGGCGAACGTTTCCTTACAGGGATGGCGTGGGTTATGAGAAAGTCCATAGAATTCATCCAACCATCCATCCCCAATCTCCACCTGGAGCACACAGGGCATTGGGTATGGGAAGCTGTGTAAGTTTGAGCCCCGTCTTTCAAAACCTACTTAGAAAAATGTGGGCTTTCCTCTTCAGCTTATACCACCTTCCTGAGGTCACCAGAGTTGGAATTAGAAAGTTATAGTTTCCCAGGCATGTTTTCTATGTTGGCCTCTACGCCACAGTTTCTAAACAGATGTAAAAATACCATCCACAGCGGCTGAAAGTAGACTTTCACTAGTCTAGGCTTATTTAAAAACTCTATTTTTTTTTTCCAAACTGAGTTTTAGGAGATTTGATTGAAGGCCTGATCATTTATTGAGGCAGAACATATCTGCCTCCGTATCTGGAAAACTAGGTCTTAAAACTACAAAGCCCTTTAAGTGATCCAATATAGGATAATTACATTATGACACAAAGCTGTGGGTCTCAAATTAGCCCACTGCCGCTGTGCATGTGTGAACTGGTGAGTGAGCAGAGTTAAAAAGTGTTTGACAAGAAGGAGCATGCCCAAACCACGTGCGTGTTTAAGCAGAGGCAACGAAAGCAGGGGGGATTTCCTTGGCATCTACATAAAAGTTTTCCGAATGAGTCTAAGTCTTTCGGTGATTCTGCCCTTCTCATTAATGACAATAACATAACCAGAGTCCATGCCGGATAACCAGTGAGCTTTAGTAATCAGGTACCCTCCAGGTCCAATCTCATCTGCCAATACAGGCAACATTTCCTTCATCTTCCTTCTCCTGGGATTTTTGTTTTGTTTGATATAGGGTCTTATTACAGCCCAGGCTGGCTTCAAACTTACTGTGTGGCCAGAGGTGACCTTGAACTTCTGATTCTCTTGTCTGTACTCCCTGAGTGCTGGGATTAGAGCCGTGAACCACCATGTCCAGCAGATGAGGAGCTGGGATAAAATCTAGGGCATCGTGCATACCAGGCAAGCATGCTACCAAATGAATTGTGTGGCCGGCCCATGCCTTTGAGAGTTTTGGCAGTGCTGGCCCCTGCTGAACTGTATACTTGACCAGATAGAGGGTCATGTATTGAGTTAAAAAAAATAATAGCAACAAACAAACAACAGAACACAAGAGCAGGAGCTTCAAAAGTGATGGTTTTGAATCATTTCATGTGACAGAACATCTGAACAGGGTAGCGGTTGGATTTTGGAGTTAGCGTTGTTGGTTGGTGGTGTTGTTCAACAGAATGTTCTTATAGAAGGTTGGTAAACAGCAGCTACATTGGCAAAGTTTTCACCATGTAGGCACAAGGGCCTAAGTTTAATTCCCAGTACCCACCAGAGTCTGCGACCACAGTCTCGGTGCTGGGGAGACAGAGACAGGAGGATTCCCAATGGTCACAGGCCAGCCAATCAAGCTGAATTAATGAGGGTCCCGGTTCAATGGGAGACTGTATCTCAAAAACTAAGTAGCAGGTGATTGAAGAAGACCCTGGTAATGCCGGTGCATGTCCCCAAACACACACACACACACACACACACACACACACACACACAATGTTACACACACACACAATGTTACACACACACACACACACACAATGTTATACACACACACAATGTTACACACACACACACACACACACACACAATGTTCTTATAGAAAACTCAGGCGAGCTCTCACACTGAATTAACCTCATTTATCTTTTTTTGTTGTTGTTACTGTTTTAGTGGCCAGGGCTAAGTACTTGGGTACCATGCTAGACATTGTAGCAATCCACAAGCAGTTAAAACATAGACGGTGGAGCTAAGAGTCCATTAACTTCACCAAAGGAAACACAGCCAACCCCAGTGCTCGACTCAGACATCTTCACGTATCTAGGACGCTGGGAAACGATTTTTTTTTTGATATCTGTCAAAATTGTCCTTCATTTTAAGGAGACAAAAGAAGAAAAGGAAAGAAATGGAATTGAAATTTAATTGGGAGTTTTCTTTCTTTCGTGTCCCCATTTTTTGGAGAGGGCGCATGGTCTCTTGCTCAGGGGAGCAGTCTGCGGACTAGCAGGTTTTAGATTAGCATGAACTGAAATGTACTTAGGAACACACACTATTTATGATTTTTTTAACTACTTGTTTGATACACAAGCGCTGTGAGCCTTACCATGAAGGACCGTTGCATTATGGGTCACATCACATTCAACACATGACGTCTCAGAGCAGTGTTCTGTCTAATGACGCCTTCCGATTGTGCCAAGGCGGATTCCCAAAGTTCATGGGACTACGGGCTTCACCCACGTGACTGTTGATAGTAATGGAGCCTCTTGGAGAGGAGGGATTGGAACTCAATGGTCAAGGAGCTTTCATGGCGAATCTCTTTAGTGGAGCTCAGGAGTCCAGATAAACCCTAGCGTAGATGAAGAGCTATCTCCACCCCCGCAGAGAGGAAGCCCTCCATATTTTTAACTAGAACTTGAATGGAGATGTCTCTCTTACTTTGGAGGCAAAACCACTATAAAAATGAGACTCCCTTTGTCTTCAGGTTTTCTAAGTCACACCCATCCCAGAAAAATGGTGGATGTGGAAAGCATAAGCTGAGTTCCATCCCCAGCCCCCACGCCGTAGAAGAGCACTGACTCACACAAGTTGTCCTCTGACCCACAGAGACACATACACACACAGTAGAAAGATAGATGATGGACGGACAGATGGACGGATGGATGGATGGATGGACAGATGGGTGGGTCAGTGAGTGGCTGCATGGATAGATGATAGACAAATGAATAAACACCATACAAAATTTAAAAGGGACAACAAGATGATTCAATGGGAAGAAAGACACTTATCTCCAAGCCTGACAACCAACCATTCTATTCCCTAAACCACAAGGTAGAAGGAATGAATAAAATTTCACAAGTTGTCCTCTGATCTCTGCATGCATGCTATATAGATGTCTTCCCCTCCCTCCCTCCTTCCCTCCCTCTTCGTCTCCCCACCTCACACACACACACACACACACACACACACACACACACACACACAAAGTATAAAAACATTTTTAATGAAAATATATTTTTTTTGATTATGTCTGTGCTCCTTCTGTCTAACATAAAGAGCACTCTGGGAAGGACAAGAGAAGTTAAGGAAGGGTTAAGGTATGACTCCAGAAAACATTCACAATGTGGGCTTTTACTAAAGAAGACAGAATCATGCAATTCAGCACCAAATACTGATGCCAAAGAAAGGCTTAGCGTTATGCTTCAGGTAATAAGAACAGCGATTCCCAGTCGGGGCACCGACTTAAGAGTTGGTAGCTTCATATGTTGCTTCATAAGGACATTGGGAAATGAGAGCCACCAGCTACTGCCATCCCCGTGCCAGAGAGGATGGTGTTAATCCAAAGAGAAGATGGGGCCTTGAACCTAGAGGGTGTTTGTTGGGTTCCTCCACGTCTGGGCGTTCATTTCTTCTCTCCATCTGACTGTGTGGACCCTGTCAGCTGAGCCCTTGAACCCCTGTGGTTTCAGGAAGTTCAGCCACAGTGATCCCTTTCTAGGATTTGGGATGAGAGGTGTCTAAAGGCAGGTGTGCTTTTCTTTCTGTTCTTCCTAGGTCAATCCAAGCTGTAGGTGAAATTATTCATATATATATATACATATATAATATTAATATATATTATTAACATAATATATTATTATATTAACATATAATATAATAATGTATATTATAATTATATAATAACATATAATAACATAATAATATATTGACATATATATTAATATATTATATATTAAATTATATATGTTAATATATATTAATTTTTTGAGAATTTCATGTGATGTATTTTGAACACATTCATCCCCTCTCCTAGCCCTTCTCTCAACCACTGTCCTTTCTCTTTCCATCCAGCTTTGAGTTTCCCTCCCACCCATCCCCCAGTCGAGTCCAGTTTGTGTTGCTCAACTAGTTTTGGGAGTGGGGCCTGCTCTGGCATGCAGTCAACCTAGCAGAGATCACATTCTTAGAGAAAATGGACTCCCTCCCACCCCTGCGGATATGAAATGCCAAACACTACTAAGCTAGTAGTAGATTTCACGGCCCTGTCCCACTTCCAAGCGGGGATTTTCTTGGGCGCGTGTTATAGCTGCCCTGAGTTCACGTGTGGGACAGCCCTGTGGTGTCCAGAAAAGAGTTTCCTTGATGTTATCTGCCACCTCTGGCCCATAATCTTTACACTCTCTCTCTCTCTCCTGCAATGATCTCTGAGCCTTGGGGCTGGCTGGGTGAGTGTGATACGGATTCTCCTTTTAAGGCTGAGCGCTGTACGCTCTCTTTTTTTCCCTCTGCACGCGGACCCATTCTTGTAGAACCCAAAGGACCGTCATTTTGGTCTCCCGCGGTCTGTTTACTTATTACCCGGTTTTACGGTGTTTCGCGTTTTCCCAAGTTCTGCCATGTTTTAAATGCTACCGAGCACATTTGTGAGATCTGAGCTGTCCGTGGCAGATTGAAATGAGCATATCCTGCTCTCATTACCTCCCCCCCACCCCCCACCCCCGACAAGCCCTCTGGTATGGCTTGCAGGACAGTGCCTTTGGGGTCTAACTGACTGTGGCTCTGTTCTGCAATGGTCTGCTCTTTGGTGTCACATGGTAGGAGGGCAAAGGTTCTGTCCTCTCCTCTCTTCAGACACAGGATTTATCAGCAAAGACATATAGGCTTAATTGTGTGTGCCAACGATTCGTGATAGGTGTTTAAACCCATTCACAAATCAAGGTCTACAGATGGTTCTAGACTATGGTTTTTTTTGTTTTTTGTTTTTTTTAAAGGAACAGGGCTTCTGTGATCCAGTTTTTTAATTGTACGGCCAAAAGCCGTTCTCATTCTTTCTGTCAACCAGAACTGGAAGGTTTGCATTTCACAACTATGTACCACTGCACATGACTTGGTTACATGGATGCACCCAGCTTTAAGGGTGCGCCTTGCAGGCTATCTTTGGGAAAGAGAGGAAGAGTGCCTAGCCAGGGAGAGGTAGCCACAGCTGGGGCGCGTTCAACTTCCCTCACGCCAAGGGAGGTATCTGCTATCAGGTTAGCCCAATCAGCCCGACGGTCCACCGGAGTTGATACTGAGAGTTACAGCCTGGCTGAGATTTTGGAGTCAGACATTAGAATGTAGTCAAGGGCTTCAGAGGTGAACGTGTATCGACTCCATGGAAAGTGACTTCTTCAAGGAACAAAGCAAAGAAGGAGGAGGAGGAGGAGGAGGAGAAAATCTGGATCTAGACTTCATCTAAGAATATTTTTCCCTTTCCTCCATTTTCTGCTGGGGCATGGATTGAGGAAGTAGAGAGGAAAAAAAAAACAGAACGTAGCAAAGCACGCTAGAGCCAGCAGCTGTCCGGGCAGCTGTCCTCCGGGGGTCTCCTTCATTATCGATAAGATAATCACCTTAGCTCCAGATTCTCTTTTCTAAGATGTGTGTGTAGTTAACCTCCTTGGAACTCAAAGATAATACCTGACCCCAGAACAAAGAGCAGATCTGGCACCGAACACGTGGGTTCCTTAAGTTCTATCTCCTTCCGACAACGCACCCCATAGGTGGGCAGCTCGGGCCTTGTCTGTGTTCCCCCTCCACCCAAGGAGGTGGCTATTAGAGAAACAGATGATGCCAGTGTGGCAAGTGATCTCATAGCTACGTAAAGGGGTGCAGAGAAGGGGTGTAGACCCCGATCCCGCTCAGTTCTTCTTAACACAAAGCGGGTTTCAGATCAAGGATAATTTAAGTCAAACGCTACAAGGGCAAGAAAAACAAAGACCAAGAAAAGGCCCTGCTTCAGAGACGTATTGCAGACGTTCTTAACATTTGTTTATTTTTCTTTAACTCAGGATCCTTCATAGTCCTTTATGGCGAAAGTATGGAGAATTCACTGAATCTCTGTTCATGTGAGCCCTAGCTGGTGACTTTTATTATATTTGGCGTGAAGCAGAAATTATTGAAGTATGAAATTTATTACAAAACCATAGCGTGGTACCCGCGGGTGTACACAAGACCTGTCACGTGGAATCCAACCACCTCACGTGACATTACGTTGAAATGCCTCACACCTCCGAATGTAAAAGCACAAAATGTTTGGATGCAAACACTGATCCTTTGTGACCTGAGATGAGGCAAAGTGTTCGGAGGTTTAGAGGGAAAAAAAAAAAAACAAACCACAATCTATAAAAGAAAAACACTGAGCCAGTGAGACACACCTGCACATAAATGTAAAACTTCTCTGGTGAAAGGCTCTGCTCCAGTGAAAAGACTTTTTTTTTTTTTTTCCGAAGATTTTTTAAATTGGTGTGTGTGTGTGTGTGTGTGTGTGTGTGTGCATACAAGTGCTCATGTATGGGAGGGCAGGTGCACACAGAGGCCAAAAGAGGCAGCGGGACTTCCAGGTGTTTGTGAGGTGCCTAATAATGGGTGCTGGAAACCAGGCTCGGAATTGCACAAGAGTAGCAATCAGTCTTTGTAACTGCTGAGCCACCTCCCTGGCCCCCAAGCTGTATTTTCAGTCAACAAATCTGAACATGTGGCTTGAATCCAGAAGTCACAAAACCACTGGAGCCAAGACTAAGAAAGACAACCAAGCCGGGCGGTGGTTGTTCACGCCTTTAATCCCAGCACTCGGGAAGCAGAGGCAGGCGGATCTCTGTGAGTTTGAGGCCAGCCTGGTCTACAGAGTGAGTTCCAGGACAGCCAGAGTTACAACAGAGGAACCCTGTCTCAAAAAAAAGAAAAGAAAAGAAAAAGGAAAGGAAAGGAAAACAACCAAATTTTAAAGCTATATAAGAGATTTAAAAATAGATTTAAACCACCCCCCCACACACACACACAAGACATACAGATACCAAACTAGTACCTGAAAGCAAATATTTTGGCATCGCTAGTCATGAGGGGAAGTGGAACTGGAAAGTGACAAGAGATGAGAAACCGCTGTGCACGCAGCTAATTAGCAGCGACAGTGGCGGGCGACGGCATGAATGAAGAGCCACTGCTTTGTGGGAATGCAAAATGGTAGAGCCATCCCAGCAAACACAGGCGCAGTGGCTCCAACCCTGAGCATACCCTGCAATCCTTCACCCAGGTGTTTAGAGAAACGGGAGTGTGTATTTACACACAGACCTGGGCATGGAAGATTACAGCACTTGTGTTTGTAATTAGCAAGATTGGAACAGCCCAGATGCCCCACTGTCTATGACTGGGTTGAACAAAAGCTTTGCTGTGGTTGTCCACCCAGTGGACACTAGTCACCAGCGATCCAAGTAGCAATATGGGCAGCTTCATAAGGCTGAGAAACGCCATCACAGAAGGTATCACCTGGCATGGTTCAATGTGTGTGACACAGTGGTTACCCCAGAAGTTGGTGAGATATAGTGTCATGGCCGTGAAATAATATCATGAGCTTTTAAAGGTATGAGTACTTCTTGTCTGGCGATTACGGTCATGGTGGCTTTAAGAGTCTCTAAAGAAGTTTGTGACCATGTATTTTGTACAAGTTATATGTGATGACATATATTCTCACAAACTAAAAAGATTAATGAGAATGGTAACACAGTCTTATGGTTTTTGGAAACCTCTTTACTAGCTAGCTTTATAGTGTTCGAACTCGTATCTGCTTCTGCGCTCACTCCATGGTAGCACCTGCTTTGTGCTCTGCAGGCTCAGGGAAACTCCTATGTGCTCTTGGAGGAGAACGAGAGTGCAAGAAGCCAATAATAACTTCATGTGACAGTGATTTTATTTTTGGACCCTGTGGATCCCCTGAAGTGGCCAGGGATTCCCAAGGGCTCCTGGGTGGCACTTTGAGAATCTCAGATATAACACATGGTACCAGATATTAGTCATTTTCTAGGTGTCCTGTTCTTTTCTTTCCTATGTCCGCGTGTTCCTGTGTTTGCTTCGTGACTTTGTTCAAATTGATCCTTTTTAAAAGTTAAATTTATTTAGAGAAGAAACTTTTTCTGTTTCACACAATTAGAAAAAAGTATCAATTTTGAGTAAAATAACCACAATATATAGATAGATATGTATATATACATATATATACATGTATATATACATATATGTATATATACATATACATATACACTCATATATACATATATATATCATTAATACTTGCTTAATTATGTGTGTGTGTGTATGTGTGTGTGTGTATGTGTGTGTGTGTGTGTGTATGTGTGTGTGTACACTTTGGCTTTGCAATTAACCCAGAATTTAATCAATATTTATGTGAGCCACATTAAAATACTTATATCCTTTTACCTTTCATTGTTATTCAAATGATATGTATATTGTGCATGCATGGGTGTGTGTGTGTGTGTGTGTGTGTGTGTGTGTTTCCCTGTGAATCATCGAAATTCATCTCTGCATGTCACAGTTTGGAAGTCATAAAGGTCGGCAAATAGTGACACGTGACTAACTCTGATAAACTATTTGTGTCAACCAGTGAATACTGGCAACAGCCATGGCAGGTAGCTGATATCATTATCCTTTAAAAGGAAATTTGTGTCAAAATAATCGAGGCACAAGAAGGTTAAAGAGGTTGCCCCGTGTATCATAGCAACAAAATCCAGGCCTGGGATTTGAACCCGGGTACCCTGGATGCAGAATCACCAGAGGGGAAACTTAGATTGCCATCCAAGCCCCAAGGTGAGTCAGCACTAGGACATGTCGCTGATCTTCAGAGCCCTCATCGGGTATACGAAGAAATGGATCACATCGAGGTGTGTCCACGGAGATAGCTCATGTCTGGGCTGGGCAGAGCAGACCAGGGGTAACTCAGAAGGGTGTCACATCTTGAAAAAAAGAAAGCGTGTGTTGTTCAGTTTCTGGTGGTTTCTGTTGTTGGTTTTGGTCTCGCTTGTTCCTTTTTTTTTTTTTTTTTTTTTTTTTAAGAATCTCCTTCCTTATTTTGTTTTATAAAAGAAGATGAAAAGTGTAGATTTTTGTGTGTAAATTTTCCTAGTTTTAAAGTGTACATCGGGGCCAGCCACGACCTTCTGTTGGCTGCTCTGTGACTTCTAACCCAGACTGTCTTTTGTGACTTAGAGAATTCATGTTTAAATGAACTGGTTTTGTAGAGTGGTCCAAATGAAATCCCAATTACAGAAGTAGTTTAAAACAAGGATGGTGAGGGGGCAGGACTTGGTGGGTGTCTTAACACGTCCTACGTAAATATTGATTAAACGCTGGGCTAATTGAAAAGTCAAGGTCCATTAATAGAATAGCAACATGTATTTCTTTGTGATCCTTTTGGTGCCGTATTAGAGTAAATCAGGGATATTTATTCAGCACTAATTCTCAGTTTGCCGAGAGCTCATGTAATCGTGGCATGAGCTTATTGGGATTCTTTTCATAGACACGGAGACTTGCCCAAGAACGAGCACTATGAGAAAGTTAGTCAGCACTGACGCAGAATAATAAGTATGAACATGTGACAGATGCCATTGTGTGCACAAAGTAAGGTTTCCTGAGACATTTTCCATGTCCATGTTGGCTATTTGTTTCAGAGGGCTCTGGGCAGTTTCCTTCTTATCAGATTTCCTTTTAAATCCTGGCATTTAACAATGGCGAAGAGGCAGCAGCTTCTCTCTGAATGCACAGTAAAGCACATGACTGTGTTCACAATGAATCCCAACTTGGGTTTTCGATTTACATGTTCGTGTGGATTCCTGACTCCTGCCCCTCTGTGTGTGTGTGTGTGTGTGTGTGTGTGTGTGTGTGTGTGTGTGTACACGTGTGTACGCATGCACACGTGTAAGAGAGAGGGGGAGAGGCAACATCAAATCTATAGACACGATCTTGAAAGACAAGTTTATTCATGAATGACATCATAAGGACTGCATTTTCTCCTGGTTAATACACTATTTGTTCGGCTGGTGCTGTAAGGCAGCCAGACTAGTCATGTCATTTCTTAGAAAAGATCTGAAGCAGCTAGGAACTTAAATGATAATCATTTGCTCACAGGGCTATTTGAGAATAACGCTCATCTCCAAACTTGTCTCTTCTAGGAAGCCTTATTTGGTCAAAACGTTGCCAAATTCCATCGGTTCTAATGTGGAGACTGATATACTACCCTACTTATTATTTTCCAGAGTATTCTAAGCGCCATGGCTAGTGTTATTCCCCCCCCCCCAATACCAGAAGCTGTTCCCATATGCTTTGAAATAATACCCAGCCTGTATTTTTTTTAATTCTGACAATTCATAATCATCATGTAATAGCTATAAAATGCAAGACAAGCAGAGGTCCTCCGTTTCAAGAAGCTGATGTAGTGGGTGTGGGTGAAACGGGCCCCTACTGATAGTATTTTGTAATGTGCCCCATAGTTTTTAAAGTCTCGAGGTACTTTCTTGAGAAGAGAGTAAAACACAATTTCCACTTTGTCTGCTTTTACTGGAAGTTCATATTTGACCAAGATAAGAGAGAGGATCCCATTACCCCAATCTTGTTTTCCATTCTTGAAAGAGTCCTTATGACTGGTCTTTTTAATAAACTTCTTTTTCTCAGAAGCAGTTCTGAACTGGACAAGGAAAAGCCAAATTTAGCTCTTACCTTAAAACATTTTAAAGAACAAAGCTGTGTGTTTCTCACAGTGTGAACGTCATCTTAAAACCCTTTTAGTTTGAGTTGGAGCCGTGGGGGTGGGTAGGGTGTGTGTGTGTGTGTGTGTGTGTGTGTGTGTAGTGTGGGTTTGTTTGTATGTAGACAGAGTAGGGAAGAGAGAATTGTATTTAACAGCAAAATTAGCCAAGTTCTATTGTGAATTCCTTTTTGTCTAATAGCTTAGAGACATCTTCCTGTTGTTGTTTTGTCAGAACTATTTTGAAAATTTCTGTAAGCTTTAGGGTTTTTTTTTTTTTTTTTTCCACAGCTAAGCTTTCTTCAGAAATGTTCAGTCAAAGAAAGGAAAAGAAAGTCAGCTCAAGTTAAAATGGCAAATGCTTCAACTAAGTTCATCTAGAACCCAGAGAGCAGATATCCATAAGTCTTTACCAGAGAATCTCTGAGTCGGGGGTGGGGGGGGACAGCTCTTTGTTCCTTATATAGATATCTACTAAATATCTTGCTGGGTTGATTCTGAGGCAGAAAACTTGTTTCCTGGAAGCAATTAGAGATGCTTAAAATTTAAATTTATGATCCTTGGGAGGAACCGAAGCTTCAACGGCTTTTCTTAGATTCAAAGGCTTTCTCATAGCCTGCCTGCCCTCTCCCTGCCATATGTATTAAAAGAAGGAAAAAAAACGTCCACTCATTTCTCAGCTTGCAAAGTTTTGCAGAAACACGAGAATGTGTAAGTTGCTTTCAGTGGGAAGCACATAACATTCATGAAGTATTTCTTTGGGGATTACATCACAGTTTTATTTAATTTTTAGGACAAAAGTTAAATTCAATATTTGTGTATAAGCCAAGGGAAAATGTACCATAAACACAGGAATTTGAGGGTGAGTCAGAGTTCCAAGAATTCTAGATTTACTTAGGCCATTTATATGAAGACAGCCTAACCATTAGTCATACAGTCTTACATTTGCAATTAATTCCATCTAAAAATTAGCTTTCAACCAAGGAGTTAGATAGGTAGATGAGCTTTGTGACTCGTATTAAAAATGTCTGTTAGAATTACTGCCCTATTCTGGATACCTCCTAATTAATAGCAAACAAATATAAATAATTCTTTAAAAAAAAAAAAAAAAGAGGCCTGGAAAGCCAGTGAACCGGAATGAGTTCACAGTACTCCTCTGATCCCAAAAGCCACACATCGTTTGTCCAAGGTTGGACCACTTCCTGAAGGTTAGACTGTCCCCCGTGACATCCCGGTGGGCTTTGCTGAGAATGGATCGCTTTCCTCAGACCCAGAATAACGTTTTCTGTTCATCCCCGCCTCTTGTAGGACGAGGTCATCGCCGTCTCCGAAAAGGTGATCGTGAAGCTAGAGGACCTGGTCAAATGGGCGCATTCTGATTTCTCCAAGTGGAGGCGTGGGCTCCGAGCCACGCCGGTGAAAACGGAGGCTTTGGGAGGAAATGGACAGAAGGAGGCTCTGCTTAGGTACAGACAATCAACCCTCAACAGCGGGCTCAACTTCAAAGACATCCTCAAGGAAAAGGCTGATCTCGGTAAGCACGGCTCCTGCTTCTAAATCCAACGTGTGGGGAGGTACGATGAGGTGCATTCATGCTTTAGACGATTCTGGAAACCCGGTTATCCGTGTATTTACATAAAATGGCGTAAGAACTATGCATGTAAGAATTAGACGTCATTTAAGAATTATATAACATAAGAATTATACATCACGGGGCTGGAGGGGTGGCTCTCTTTGTTAAGAACCATACATGCATCTGGCCTCTGAGGATACCTGCACTTATATGCACATGTAGCACATGTGCGCGCACACACACACACACACACATACACACGCACGCATACACACACACACTTAGAAATAATAAAAATGAATCTTCAAAAATATTATATATTACGCATAAATCATATATCAGGACCTAGAGATGGATCAGATAGGAAAATGCTTGCCTTGCAAACATGAGGAACTGAGTCTGATTCCCAGTGCGTTCCAGCCAAGGAAAGACCCTGTCTCAAAAGGAAAAAAAAGAAAAGAAAAAAAATCCAAGATGCACGGTTTCTGAGGAACGATACTGGATTTGGTTTTCTGCCTCCACAAGCAGACACATGCAGGCACTCCTGTACACATAAACACAACGTGCACCTATAAATACATATTCAAAGAATTATATCTTATAAAATTATATATATAAATATATATATGATATGATATATATATCATATAACATTATAGTATAGAATTTTGTGTAATTGTAAAAGATACAGTATGGATCTTTATTACATATGTTTATATACTCACTTTACTCTAATGGGGCCCAAGACAATGAGTTGGGAAATGCCTGGGCGGGAAAAGATGATCGTTGCCTGCTGTATTATGGCATATCCTTTGTGCAAAGCCTCTTATTGGGTGATGTAGCCTTAAATAACATGCTGTATGCCGTCAAAAATCTAAGACTGAATTAGCGCTAATATCGAATCAACAGAAACTTCTATCTGCTGTAAGTGGCTAAATGGCATGGCACCCAGGAGTACCAAGTCGGAATTTCAGGTATGAAGCAACGTGAAGAGGCAAATGCTGATTCACTTACCACAGGGCAATAGAACAATCTAGAGACCGCTGGGGCGGATAACCTAGGGCTGTCCTCCATCAGCCTACGTGATTACCCCTTTCTCATCCTCCAGGAAGGAGAGTTTGGACTTTGAAAAGGTTCTTTCTCCAGTTTCGAAGTGTTTTGACCGTATCTGAGCACCTCCAGCTCTGCCCCTCACCTGTTTGTCCTTAGGCAAATAAGTTAAGATCTAATCTTCCGTCATCCTCGGTATGAATGATAGGGGCGTGGAAGGGCCCGCATGGTGCCGGCTTGAGGGACCCATAAGAAATTCTCCGGCCTCAGCCACTATGTGGCTGTGCCCAGTCTTTGTTTTGACTTGTTGGCACCTTCCGTGGACTTCATCGCCATTCTTCCAGTGTTGCTCAAGACCAAAGCTATTGACCCCTGTTTTAAACTTAGTTGTTTCCTCTTTACGCAAAGAGGAACTTCGATTTTAACATATCGAGGCTTCGTTTTCTTTCATTCTAGCACAGTGATGATCTTCACGGCCTGAATGTGACTATTTCCCGGTGTGTGTGTGTGTGTGTGTGTGTGTGTGTGTGTGTGTGGTTTCAAACCTAGAACTTAACATTTTACAAGAAGCCTCAGTGATTTCTTTTAAGTGACACAGAGAGAGAGAGACTGAATAACACACGGGAACTGACTCTCTTTCATGTGATTCTGGTTTGCGGTGAGCCGTGCTGTTTGAGCAATATCGTCAAGACCGTCCTACAGTTTAATATCAACTGTTCCCTGGCAGCTTTTTTGAGAGATATCAGATGGTAACATTTTAGACACACCAGCCCAATTGTCACGTGCACAGTTAGAGGAAAATTAGAGAGCCGGCATTCTTTCTTCTAAGCCAAGGGATTTTTAAAATAGTCTTTACGTGTTTACTGTTAACAGTCCCGGTTTTATCAACACACCCTCTGACTACTTTTACGACGTGGGAAAAATGTCGAATACTGATGAATCTGCTATGTTACCTTCTTAATGTGTGATCACAACTGTGTCTCCATTGTCTTGTTTCTTTCCCTTAACATCAAACTGGTTTTTTGTTCAATTCTTTTTTTTTTTTCTTTTTTGAGTTATGGAATATAGTGTTACTAATAAAACATTATACAGGAAACCCACGGGGGACAAAAGGCTGTGTAGATGGTTAAGCTTGATGTCACACATGTAAACAAGAGTATTTATAGCAGGGGTTGTTCTTTGTGGTTCAAAGGGATAGCTTATTAATGAGCACAAAAAGAAGCCCAATTTCTAACTCCATCTAAGGAGAATCTTGAATGCTAAAAAGAATATCCATAACCTATGTCCTTTTTTTTTTTTTCCTCCCTCAATTGGTTCCAGAAGAAACAGGTGTATCTAACTATTCAAAGCACTTGCTGGCGGTTTGGTCTTGAAGATTAGTGGCTTTGAAATCAAGTTGCATTGTGGGTATACTAAGGGGAATCTAGTTAATGGCTCAGTCTAGCTGCCCTAGAATTTTCTCTGTGGGGTAAAACCAAAAAGATATCCTAGATGAGTTGATTTCTCTCCCCCCTCCTCAGAGTGTGTGTGTGTGTGTGTGTGTGTGTGTGTGTGTGTGTGTGTGTGTGTGTGTGTGTGTGTGTGTGGGTCTGTCTGTCATTTGGGACCCATTTCTGAGATTACTGCTTGGGAAGGGAGATACTCAACAGAAGCCTGATTGAGAGACCCTCTAGGGGACAAGAAAGACCGCATCCCTTTTCTTTTTGTAACTGTAAAGTACCCCTTTAAGGACAGAATTTAGGGCCTTGAAGTTCTACTGGGTTGGTATGAACTGTGGGGAATTTGAGACAAATAGCTTTCGTAATTGGAATGCACGCTGTGTCGTAATCATGTGCAAAGAGAAACAAAAACTTTCCTTAATGTAATGAGTTTTCATTATCTGTCTGATCTGAAGTTTGGGAGTCTACACTGTAGAGATTTAGACTGGGGACTTTTAGATCAGGAACGCAGCGGGTATTGGCAGCCGTGCAGAGTCTTGTCCCAGAGACTTTCTCTTCAACCTCTTCCTTTCTCAGTCATATCAAAAGATCTGCTGACCTCTCTTTTTACTTGTGTCCTTCCTCCTCCTCCTCCTCCTCCTCCTCCTCCTCCTCCTCCTCCTCCTCCTCCTCTCTCTCTCTCTCTCTATCTCTCCCCTCCTTCCCTCTCTGCCACACCAAAACCACCTCCAATGCCACATTGTTAGTGGAAGCTCTCAACTTGCCAGGTTTTTCTTTATGTAGAGCCTTCCTCATGTTCCCCTCAAAGAAAGATGAACTTTGAGATTGCCTTAAGGACCCTCCCCACCCCACCGCACCCCACCCCCACTCCCCCCAGCTCAGAAGTGAGCTAGGAATGGAAAAACTCGCCTTTCTGTGCATTAAGTCAAACTTTCAGTATGCTATTTTTTTTTCAAAAAAAAAAAAAAAGCCAAGTTCCTCTAGACTGTTAAAAAACACCAGTAATAACGAAAGAATTAGGTTGACTCTTAAAGACAGATTTTTACAATATAAAAACCAATTAAATAAAAGAACTCCTCTTGTTCAGTGTAAGGTCCCTCCAATTCCAGTTTGTGTCATATCCTGTCTCTCTCTCTCTCTCTCTGAGTAGTAAAAGAACAACACAAAACAACACAAATAAATGTGTGTCTGGCAACAAACTAAGGCTGTGCAAAGAAAAAACTCTGCCCACTGGTAGCTCCCAGTGGCTACTCTGACTCTCACACCCTGTTGGGTTTTTTTTTTTTTCCTTTCAGTCACCTTTCCCCTTGAGGGTGTCCTGTTTGTTTATTTTAAAACCTTCCAGAGTTTTCATTTAAGACTCTAAATGCCTGCTGACAAGGACTACGGATGCGGATAGTGAAAAAGCTGATCATTAAAACAATAAACAATTCTGAGATGCGGTGCACCACATTTATCGCTCCCCGCCCTCCCGCTTTGTCCCTCAAAAAGAAAGTTCCACATGAAACCAACAGCATTTGGGGCTTTCCTGGGGTTGGGAGTAGGGGGGTTACTCTTTCAGTCCATTTCATACTGAAGTTTTTTGTTTTGTTTTGTTCCGAAGTGAAGAAAAACGGCCGTGTAAAAACAGAGGGGTTAAGGAATGTGTTATTCATAAGCATAACGAACACAAAAACCTGTTCTTCCAGAAGAATCAGGCTGATTAAATCATTCACTACACAAGCCTCTAGTTATTTATTTTTGTCTTTAAAATTACAGTACTTAGCTTTGTAATAAAGTGGACCTGATACCCATATTTGGTACAGCAGTTAGGAGTAGTCGAATGAAAAATTATTTCATTTTACAAAAATTTTAGCAACTTAGGAGTATAAATACTATCAGTTAAATGTGGCGAACTTGCGTTTTTTGGTTTGTTTTTTTTTTTACTCCTTGGGCTATCGCTTGAAAAAAAAAATCAAATTATTTTATATAACACTGTTTCTCACAGAGTTCCTTTAAGTGAGGTATGAAAGCCGCAGTGTAAGCTTTATTGGCCTATAAATATGTCATTATAGCTGGACTACATTTATATGCTTCGGATTGTTGTTTAAGCCAAGAAAATATGTCTCTACAGGTTGACTTTTTATTGAAACCCTTTGAGGCATACAGCAAGATGTGTTTTAGGCCAAGGTTATTAAAACAGCATTTTCTTTTTCTTTCTTTCTTTCTAAAAAAAAAAAAAAAAACTCTTTTTTTTTTTCAGCAGACTCGATGCCAATTACCATACAGCTAACTGTCTGCGGATGGGCAGTTGTGAAGGGCTTTGTCTCTAAGTGTGTCTTTAGAAGAAAAACAAATTAAAAATAGGGGAGACTGAATGAATTCAATGGGGGAGGGGGTTGAGAGAGAACGCATGTGTGTGTGTGCGTGTGCCTGCTTGTGTGTGTGTATGTGAGACAGAGAGAGAGAGAGAGGGAGAAAGAGAGAGAGAGAGAGACCTGCCTGAATTTAATGTTGACCGAGTGTCTGCTTCTGAATCACATCAAGCAGAAAGAATGGCCTTCCCGTCCTCAGCAGGGGCTTCGTCTGTGCTTTGGGTGAGGGTGAAGCGGATGGACTACGAGGTGGATTCTCCCTCTACCGGTAGATCTGTGGCTCTTGCCTTCAGGGTCTTTGATTTTAAAATGAATGACACTATATGCCTTGCTTTATGACTTTGGACTTTGGAGGAGACCCCACTGAGGACAGACTCGTTAGGATCTTCGGGAGCATTTGTGACATTGAAGTCTAAGTTACATTTTTGTATTTTTGTTATATTAGCATAATCAGAGGGAAGTTGTGTGTGATCTCTGGACGTGGAGCAGGGTTTCTCTCCACACTTCCCCATCCAATAGAAAACTTACTAAAATCTCTTTCTCTCTCTCTCTCTCCATATATATGGATGGATGTATATGTGTATATAATCTCTAAATATAAATTATATAATCTTTATATATAATAGAAAGTTCCTGCTTGTCTTTTAATGCAGCCACAAACCTATCAATGTAATGTACTATATGTGGTTAACAAGCACATCATTTTCATATTCAAACTAATATATTACACATAGCGATATATAGTGCACAATTGTTATATGTAACATGTAACGTGCTAAGTTACATGCGTATGCTATCTTTCATATTGTAAGTCATACCACTTTTTTTCCTCATGAAAATTCTACTAAAACTAGCTGAGCCATATGAGGTGAGTAATCTGCAGAACTTCTCAAGTTCCTTGTTAAAACTTGACGGGGAGTTGTTGCTTAGAAATTCTTGAGGCCTGGTATTACCCACGGTTGCTTGTAGCCACCTCTGAGTGTGGAGTTAGGTGGCTTCCTGGTGTGTCCAAGGCAAAGATTTTTATTCTATGTATGTATGTATGTATAGGTATGGAAGTTTCTCATTAGCAACACATTGCAATTTTGAGCTGTCTAATCAACTCGCTAGGATTGAAGGCTTCTCATTAAGTAAACCCTCCTTCCCTCCGTCCCCCCTTCTCTCCCCCCTTCCTTTCTTCTTCCCTCCCTTCATGTAGCAAGGGGGTCTTCCATAAACGCTTGCTTCATGTGTTGCATTCCCAGTTGCTGGGCCAAACTCTTTCCAACTGAAACTTGAGAATTTTCTTAGGTGATGTATGTTTGCAATATTCTATTTGTGAATCATTTGAGAAGCCTCAACAGAACCACTTAAAGAACTCTGACCTTTATGATATCCTTAATTTCAAACCAGAAAAGATCCCTTCGGAGGGAATCTCTTACAAGGTGCTCTGTCGGCATTCTGGGTTCAGTGTGATTCTTTACAGAATCGGATCATAGCACAGTTAATCCTGGGGAAGCAGGCTGCTCCAATATCAGCATGGCTCCTCCTCCTCCTCCTCTGGGAGTTGCTTCTTGACATTGTCATAACAGGTGATAGCCCAGAAGCCCTTTAGGTTAAGGTTGGAAGGTCATGAGTTCAAGACCAACCTGGACATAGAGAAAATTCAAGGGCGGGCTGACCTACATGCTATATAGGAAGTTTCTGTCTTAACAAAGAAAATGCAAGAATTAGCAAGGTGGCTCAGCAGTAAGGGTGCTTTTTGCCAAGACTTTTGAGCTGGGCTCAATCCCTGATTCATGGTAGAAGGAGAAAACTGACTCCCACAAATTGTCCTCTCTTCATACACACAATAAATAAATATTTTTAATGGGCACCTTCAAATATTCATGCATCTACAGTCAAGACATTCAGAGTGTCAGAATATTATCTAAGAAGCAGAACCCACAAGCTAGCAGTTCAAATGGGAAAAGATTACTTATTTCATTTGGAAGCAAAAATTCGACTTGACTATCTCATTAAATAGTTGAAATTGTCCTGAAATTGTGTTGGAAAGAACCAGTAAAAAGTTTCTCAGTAAGACATACTCATCTATGTTTCCTGAACCCAGCTACTACTGGTGGGAAAGAAATCTTTTCCAGGCCTCATACTGTCTGAGTTGATTGACAGGTGTTGGCTGACACTGCTTTCCACACACACTTCTACCTAACATAGAATCCACACACACTGTCATCCCCATGGAGCACCTACTAAGACCCTTTCATTTGGGATTCCCATGGACCTGAAAGGTGTCGGACATGTTCTACATTGATATATCCTTTGAAGAAGGGCAGCTGAACTAGAGACAACGTCCTAAAACTTGGGAACCTCTTAGTTTAAGAAGCAAACAAAAAAATGAACTTCAGAACTTCAAGGAATGTTTTTAGCACAGGTTGCCAGCATTTCCTTCTAAAATCTAACACAGGAGCAAGGAATGGAATGCCTGCTTTTGCGGGGGGGAGTTCTTTGTAAGGTTGTCAGGGTGGAAGGATCCTTGGGGGACATTAGCCCAGCTAACGATTCCTCTCTACCTCCCTAGTGACAGTCTTCAGTTCTCTCTTTATTTAGCCAAACAACCCCAATGTTTTCAATTCTTCCTCCGGATGTGGTTTTAAAGTCCCTCACCATCCTGGTTATTCCCACTAGGATACGTCTTAAGTGTTTGTATTACAGTGGCTTGTTCATTTATATTACGAGGTACTGTTTTGCTAACAATCCTACAACCAGAGTCCAAGTGGCTTTCAGGGGTATAGGGCCCACCATACATTCATCACGTATGGCCAGATTTCCAACAGCTGCCTATGCCCTGTTGCCTCTAGATACGATGTAATCCCAGTGAGGCTTAGACTCTCCCATGACTCTTTACAGTCTTGGCTTTTCTATACCCCTCAAGGGGCGGGGATGTTATTTCCCCACTACCCCCTCCTCAAGTTCAATTGCCTGTTTTTGATTTGAGTTCTTCTTTCTATGTAATACCAAGTGCAGGCTATGACTTAACGAATGTCATTATTTTATGCATCATGGATATGCCTTTTGGTGAACTATTACCAGCGAGGCTGAGCCTTTCAATGGCTGGAGTCTCTGTGATGGCACATCACGACACATGTGGTGTCACCTGTACAGATTCAGTGTTTAGACTCAGTGAGGACCTATGTGTAAAGGCCAGCCACATTGCCCGGCTTGTTCCACCTACTCCAACAAGGCCGGCGCTGTCTGCTGAGTCCTCTGGGCCTTACCAAGTATGGCAGTTTAGCTTACACTGTCCTTCTGGAACGTCCAATGACCTTGCCTTTGCTCTTTGTCCGCCTTGTTGATGTCTTAGGGTTTTACTTTTCACTGGTACCTTCTCGTGTATCAAATTCTCTGTGGCTGTTTCTACTGCAAGTCTATGATGGGGAAGGAAACCAATGCATATGTTTGTACTGACTTTATTAGTGAGCCATGCTAATTTCACAATAGCTGTCTGTGGGAATGCCGTCTGGTGGGAAGATGATGGAAGATAAAAGCGTGATTCCGTTGTCGTCGAAGTTCCGTCTTTCGGACTCCTTTGGTCTCTTCTACATACTTTGGGTCTATTGGTGGAACCCCTTGGCTTCGTAGAACATCATACATTTCCAGCAACACAGACAAACCTCCAAACTAGTAACAGTGACTTCAAGTTGCCTTTGGTGACAGCATTTTAGTGACTATCTGGTCTCTAGGACAAAATGTAAAGGCAGAAAGATTTATTTGGCTCATGGTTTCAGAGGGTTCCATCCATCCTCCATCCGTCCCTCTGGCAACGACATCCCAGCCAACCAGGGAGCAGAAGGCCCAACAAGAAGGGACCAAAGATAGTAGAACCCTGAGGATCTGTCCCCTCAATGATCTACTTCCTGTAGCTCAGCTTTATCCCTTAAAATCCCCACAGCCTCCTAAGATAGTGCCACTGGGTGGGGATCATGCATTGAAAATATCATCTTCTGTGGAACAGTTCATATTCAATCCATGATCAAATCCACTTGGCCCATCATAATCTATTAAATGTCTTTGAAAAGAAGTTCAGCTCTGACCTTTCTTCAGGTACAGTTTTTTTGAGGCTTGATTCAACATTACTAATTTCAGTCTGCGATGTGTCTCTCAAGTCATCATGATTCCTTCTGTTGTCTCCTTCAGCCTCTCGTGTCTAGCCACTGTATAATTACTCATAAGACACCACTATTACAGCCCTGGCCATCTTAGAATGCAAAACACATATGTCCTACAGGTGAATTGACATGAGCCCATACTCAATCTGAACATTTAGTCTTAATATGCTTCAGTACTGACACCGATTTCTTCTAAACAGCTCAATTATCTTTCAGAGGGCTTTCAACGTGAGATTTTATTGCAAAACACTAGTTTCTCTAAATGTCAAAGATTCACTTCCCTTCTCTCCTCTGACATTACGTATTTAAGGCTGTGGTTCGTGCAGGTCACTGCAACGGAAAGCTGAAATTTAGGCTCTTAGCCCATTTTAATAAATGTATTTATTTAGGACAGGTTGGAACAGAAGTGGATTTTCAAAGGCTTTGCAAAGTGCTTCGTGCACAGTGGGACTGAGCAAACAGGACTGTTTGTAGTAGCTCTCCCCAGGTGCCTCTCTCTGGATGCTATCATTTATACTGTGCTGGTGTGGGGTGCTAAGTTCTTTCATTCCTAAATTCCCTTGGCTGGGCCTTGTCTAGAACTTTCTTTCTTAGGGTCTCCTCCTTTGCTTTATATATATATATATATATATATATATATATATATATAAAATTTGCTTTATATATATATAAATATATAATATATATTTGCTTTATATATATAATATTATATTATATATATTTATATATTTAATAATTTATATAATATATTTATTTATCTATTTAATTATTTAAATTTAATTTTTAAGAATTAATATTATTTAATATTTATTTATTACATAAATATATTTATTTATATAATATATTTATCTATAAAATAAATAGATTTGTTTGTATTTATAATTTATTTTTTATATATATAAATAAAGATATATTTATCTTTAATAATTTATACCACGCTTTGTTTATACCTTATTTCAATACCATTCGTAGCCACTCCCTTTCTTTAAAAATTCCATGCCCACTGGATGAAATGCAGATGTTGCTGGAAAACCTCCAGTGAACTGTGTGACTCCAGCTTCTATCTCCTTCCTTGTTTTTTGTTTTTTTTTTAACAATTTGAATTGGCTGTTTCTTTGTTCATTTTAAGAAAATGTAGGGGAAAATGGAGAAACAAGAAAACAGAACCATATGATCATTGATTTTTCCTCCCACCTAGAGGTGAGTCTACTCGCATTACCCGTGTGCTGGCGTGTAGATAGGCAAGGGTTTGTACCTGGGCACTTCCCTCTCCTCAATCAAAATAAAATTGACCGTTTGGGAGCCTGCTCCCCCAACCCCCTGCCCTGTACCCAGTGTTGTTGTGAACGATGTGACTAGGTCTCTCTGTGTTGTAACCCACATTCATCTGGCCGGGGGGAATGTTTCTCTGTTGAAGTGTTTCATACTTTGACTAATTATTGTTGGACTTCTCGGTGGCTTCTGGTTCTCACAAGCTCTGTGAAATTCTTGGAGCTGTGCTCATCCATGGCTGTTTGTACATTTGCAGAGGGGAAGGATTGCTGGCTCCGAGTGCACACAGACTGCCAAGCCAGACTGTGCTTTTTTCTCCCCCTCCTTATCTAACCCCGTCCCTGCCTGTGTAAACTTCTTCTGCGTGAACATTGATCACTCCCCTGCTTCCCAAATTCTCCAATGTGCTCTCAACTGGCTTTTCTGCTCTAAGAATGCATCTTCTAAGACCCGTACATGTGGGGGAATGTCTCCTGGCTCCTGAAACCCTTGGTCATTGAGTTCATGGGATTTACCTTGCCTGATTGGCATGGTGTCTCTGCCACCTTGCTGAGCACTTGAATGTATGCAGATGCTTCCGTCTTATCTTCCAAGGAACAAACTGAGCTCCACAATGCTGGGCTCTGACTTCAAAGCTGTATCTAGTAAGCTAAGCAAACACTTGGCCTTTATAATCAGCCTCTTCTGAAATCTCTCCTTTCAGTCTACCTGAGCCTTCTATGTACATTCAAAGGTTGATTTGATTTTTTTTTTTTTTCACAGCACTTCCTGACACACCCTGTAGTGAACGGGATATCTCCTTGGGGTATTTAGTTGTGAACTTCTGGGGAAGGGAGGCTAATTAGTAGGCAAGTATCTGTCACTCATTCTGGGAAAAGTTTTCGAGAGAGTTTTTAAATATGACTGAGGCTCTCTCCAGATTGGTGGTGACATCAAAGTTGGGGGGAGAGAAAGGGGCGGGGGAGAGGGAGAGAATGTGTGTGTAGGGCAAACATTACATATTAATACTGACACTTGTTAATGTCTCTTTTCCTCAAGGGAATATTTATCCTGCTACAGATTTACAGCAGAGACAGATACTTTCAGGGAAGTAAACAAGTTCGGGCTGGACTCTCCCTCGCTTATCTTTTCTGTATTATCAGCTTGTTTGCAATATACCCTTTGATTTATTTATTTTCTTTTTAGGTGACAGGTTATTAAGGAGTTGGCTTTCGCCACACATGTAACCCTTCTTCTTCTAAGGGACGGGGCTTTTGTGATTCTCAGCTCCCTTAAAATGGTTACTTGCTAATCGTTGAGGAGCAACACACCCCACCTTTCCACAACCGGGTCTACTCCTTTGGCTCACAAAGACAGCATTCTGTTAGGCCCTGCAGAGACAAAGCTCCCAGCCTGGCCTATTCTCTCCATAAGAAATAAAACATTGTTTTCATAGTCGTGCCGATAATAAGGGAGAGTTCAAAGCATAACGAAACATATACTTTTCTAGTGGAAAAAAAAAAAAAACAAAACCTATGGTTACCTGGCTAATTACCCATCACGTGATGACTGTGTGTATAAATACAGGCCTTTTACATGTGCAGTCTCTGTGTGGCTTTCTTTTCATCCTTTCTTCTTCTGTTGTTTTTGAAACTGACAATGTACATTCGGTTCCCATTTGTCTATATCAATGTTTTCCATCGCAGATTTGGAAGAATGGGCCGGCATGGTGAAGTAGCTTCTTTCCGAGAACTGTGCCGAACCCCATCTCCCTCCCCCTGCCCCGCCCTGTAGTAGAGTTAAAAGACACACTTGTACTGCATTCCTTCTTCCCCACATTCTAAGTCTGCCTTGATTGCTTATCTGTAAAGTAGGGTCAACAATACCTGTGTCACAGGACTCGGGGGTGGGGGGCGGGGATCTGATTAGACCACATGGAGCAGGCACCAGCACACAGTGTGTGCACTTAGCTAATGATACTAGTGCCCTTTTGTGTTTTCTCCAGAAAAACAAACCTTCTAAACTGCTGCTTCCTCCCCTCTCCCCAGGCCCAGCAGAAGGTTGTAAGGAAAAAGAATGTGAAGACGTATTAATAGGTAACAGTAGTGAGTGGTTTAATTCTTAATTCACAGACACCAAGTTATCTATTACAAGACAGACTTCGGGACTTCGTGAGCCTTACCCTCAATACGCTAAGGGCCACAGAAAACCTTGAGAGTTCTTTTGAAGTGCTTTGAAATTTGATGTTAATCTAAAATTTACCCAAGTAGGTGTTGTCCTGCAAACCACCTGCCTTACCCTCTCTCTGACCTCTCTCCGATCATAATGAGCAGCGAGTGGATCTTACTCGGCCGTCAGAACTTGAGCTGCCGAGAACTCAGTGTGTACTTTGGAGGGACCCCGATCAGCACACGTGTATCTCGGGCCTCCTCTGTTGTTTCTCTGAGAGCTAACAGACAGTTCCTGGGTTTAGTAAATCATTGCATGGGTCACTGCGTGAGTCAGCTCATGAGTCCGTGGAAAGGGTTGGTCCCAGCTGGCAATCTTGCATCTTCGAGGTGTTTAATGATTCCAAAAGAAACCGTGCTGACTTGGCCGTGGTTTAGGGCGTTGTCAAAGGGGATGAGCAGGAACTCTCAATGCCTGTTAGAATGACCCGTATGGAGCCCGAGCACCTCCAAATTTTAAGGGCACCGCACATTAGAGGCTTGTGTCTTGCTCAGGTGCAGTTCATATGGAGAATTCTCCGGAAGAGATTTTTCTCCTCAGTACCTCTGCAGGGGGCCACCGTGGCAACACGGGAATCCGTTTTCAGCATAGGGTGGGGGAAAGACGGAGGAAGGGGTGAGGGCTAGCAACGGGATGGTTGCTCTTGCAAACCTGGGTGCAGTAGCTGCTATCACTTTTGCTTCGGCTTCATTAATTAAGGGATGTGCTTTGTGCCCGGGGTCTTACTTCAAGGCAAAGGGGAGGTCCTGCCATACGCCAGGAAGTAGTGGGATTGGATGTTAAGGTTAATAATGTCTCAGACATGCGTTTAGAGGCTCGTAAAGTGTCAGGGTTGAAATGAACCATGGATTGCCTAGTTACAAGATTTTAATTCTGACCGCTTTCTATCATGCCTTGCGCATCTACTGTGTTGCCTCCTGTGTCTCACATGGCCTCTGCAGAAGCTCCTACTAGTTGACTTCTTACAATTTTCCAATGGCTGGAAACTCATTACTTTATAAAACAGACCAGTTTTATATTTGATCCATTGTTTTACAAGAAAGTCTTACTGCTCATAAATGAAATTTTGAATGTGCAGGTAAGCTGTGGTGGTCACTGCCTAACATCGTCCCTGCTTCTAGCCTTGGAACGAGCTCACACAGAACAGATGAAATATCCCCTGCTCTTGATAATATTTCAAACGTGCGAAAATAATTCATCCTTTCCACTGCGCTCTCTCTCTCTCTCTCTGTGCCCCCACTTTTGTCTCTCTGGGACATATCCCCCCCATCCCTCAGGACTTCCTGGTGGCCTTTCTCTAAAGAAAGAGGACTTGCCTCTGTCATTCTTAAACCACAACTGCTTTCCATATGACAGAAAGGTAGAGAGAAATAGGGTGGTAGCAAACGGTTGCACCAAAGAGGTGGAGGCAGAAGGAAGATCTCAAGTCAGGGCTATCCTTAGCTACATAGTGAGCCAGTCTCAGAAAAGCAAAAGAAAACACAACTTCAACCTGTTTTTCCCCTTACTTTTACATTTTACCCAAAGTGTGCAAAAGGAAAAAAGTGAGCCATGTAAGAAGAAGAAAAAAATTAGAATAATAATAATAAAAAAGACCTTCTCCTTCTCCGCTTTGGTTCCTTCCGGAAGCAGTACACTGGTCATGCGCGGAGGCCACTGCTGCCGTTGTGTGTGCGATCCGCGTTGACGAGGTCGGAAGGCGGAGTCTTGTTTCCACCCATCATTTTGCTGCTTTTCTTTCTGAGTGTTGAACAGGAGCCTCGCATGCCGCGACCATGGGAACCACCAGTCACTGTGCCTGTGAACATGAAGGGAGATTCCAGAATCCATAGCATCCCAGTGACTTCGTTTAATTTACACCAAATTTAGCTATTGTCTTGGGGCATGATCTTTTGTAGCCCAGGCTGCCCTCCAGTTCACCGCTGTAGCTAAGAGGAACTCAAACCTCTCCGATTCTCCTATTTCCATCTTCCAAGTGCTGGGATTATAGTGTACACTGCCATGCCTGGCTTCCTTTTAATTCAAAATTAAAAGCTAGAGCAGCCTATTTTTGTTGTTCTATATAGCTTTATACCTCAGCGAGACTACATATCACCCTAACTGGTGGAAGCTGATGACACAGATTGGATATGCCAACACCGAAAAACTCCCATGTACCATTTCCATGTCCCAAATTCTAAGAACACAACCTAAAATAAAAAATACCTCTCACTAATAATTTTATACTGATCACATGTTGAAATACTGTTTTAATTGGTTTTACTAAATGTATTATTTCAGCTGATTTGACCTTGTCGAGTTTTGATGACATTAGGGAAAAGCTTCAAAGTCATGTGACTCATCTGGAGAGTTTAGCCCAGTCTTTTATTTTGAAGCAAAGATAGCATTTCATAAACCTTTGACATCACTCTATTTTGGGGGAGGAGTCCATTCTTTGAGGGGGGACTACAGCAGACAGATATGATTGTAAGGTAGCCTTTAGTCACACTATGATCATGCAAGAAGAGTCTAGAAAATATGCCATACTGGTGAGCCGATTTATCAGGGCTTAGAGCAGGAAATATGAGCCGTGTCTTTGGAGTAGTCTTGCATACATGATCGTTTAATAAATGGGATCTCCATCCCTGCATCCTTTCTGTTGTCAGGATGCAGGATGTCATGATCACTTCTAACTTGCATTTTATTGAAGGGGCTTGGACTTGGGTCAGACTTATCTTTCCAGACGGAAATGCTATACTTCTTGTTAAATATGACCTCTCTCTGTCTCTAATAAATATGTCATGGCATGCTGTAGGTGGAGCCAAGAGGTAAAGGACTTACATAGAACATTCAAGTCCCCAAACACACCCCTACTCTGCAGAATAAATAAATAAAAGCCGATTTGAGAAATACCATGACGTTTCCCATCAAGGCTGTCAGACCAGCAGAGACAATACATACTCTCACTCCTTGTTGAAATTCTCAGCACAGAATCTGAGAGTATACTGAGATTTTTGAGACCATAATAATTTAGCTTAAGGCTCTTTAGTGATTTATTAACTTGGATGTAGGGTCTTTGAGTTGTCTCAGAACTTTGAGATTCCTCATGCTGATGTGAGTTCTGGCAACAAATTACTATCCGGTCCACCTCAAGGCATCAAGACTTTCATCTTGTCATTGGGTGTCCCTGGTTCATCATAGAAATATTTTCATATTGTATTCTTAGGGTATAGCCTACAAGCCAAGAAGCAAGTTGGCAATCTCAAATCACAAATGATAGAACTTTTTCATGAAATGTCAACTTTCTGCCTGGTTACACTATTCATGCTTGCAGATGGGGCCAGTGTGGTTAATCAAGCCAGTTCGGATAAGACAATGTCTCCCCGAGGCAGAGTTAGCAGTGACGTTCATGAAAGCATGGAATCCACCTTGGGCAGAACTCTCTGGATGAATAAGATTTCTATCACATAAGTCCTGAGGGTGACAGTGGAAATGCGCCAGAATCTATAACCTAGATAGTGGAGTCAGAAGTGAGCAGATACTTGCCACCCTTACTCTGCATTCCAAGACAAACACATACGAGAGCAGGCTGGATGGCGTAGACATCTGACACTGAAGCAAGTCCAGGGACCTGAGTTCAATCCCTGGATCCCACTGAAGGATAGAAGGAGAAAATTGACTCCACAAGCCTGTGCCCCAATCTTTACAGCCACATGCTTCCTCCTGATAATAATTTATTAATTTACTTTAATATTAAATTATTATTATTATTATTATTATTATTATTATTATTATTATTATTGGAGAGAACTATAACTTAGTCCTTAAATCAAGTGTCTACATGTCCTTTTGGAACATAACGCAAATCCTGGGTTCTCAGGATTTTCATGAGAATTTGTCTCTCCCCAAGCTTAGGTCCAGAACTCCGTATAAAATATATATACACTTTCTTAGGAAGTCCCTGGTAGGGTTCACTTGACTCTAAAAAGGGTCTGTGATGATTTTAAGAAATATATTTTGAAGAAGTCAGCTACATCTCTCCTTGAAAAACCATCCAGCCATTTCAGCTAAGTCCCTTTATTAAAACAATTTCCAAGTAAGCCCATGCAGATACAACGGGAGCCAGCCAAGTCTGCCGGTCCCAGTGAGTATCTCTTTTAGAGAGCGACCTGGGCACTTTGAGGAGCCTGCGAACAGCAGAAAATATTTGCTCCCACAAACTGTGAATGAAGGGTGTGAAGACATTCACATGCTGCCTCCTGCATACATGCATGCACATGTCCACCCGGTTAAGGCCTGCTGGGTTGGTTTCCTCTAAAAGTAAAAACAAAAACACCATTCACTGAAGAGCTAAACCAAGGATAATACGTACCACCACGACCACATAGTAGGACTTCTGTTTTTCACACACAGGTGGGAGGGAAGGTGTGCCTTACCCATCTCATTTCTTCTTTGTTTCGTGTGGTAGACCTTGGCAGCAGGGGCAGGCAGTGGGTAACCTTTGCTCTGCTCTCTGGTGGTGTGGATGCTCTGTGCCAGTATGCAACCTTCAGTTAGTTCTCTTTAGAATGTTAGAAGGAGACGTACCATCATGGCAAGCCTTTGGGAACACCTTTTAGCAAAGGACCCTTTGCCATGGACGTGCGTTTTCTTTGGCTTAATTTTTACATATCAGGTTTCATAAACCAAGGGCCACGTAATATATTCTTTTGAAGCTCTTTTTCCTCTTCTGATGGAAGTATGTTTATTATGGGACTCAATCTCACATTCAATGCTCTAAATATTTATAAAGCGGCGAGTTTTTGTCTTTTACATAGGGAGATCTGTGTATTGTTTTATTTTTTTTCCCCCCTCTAAATTTGGCTCATTTCCTGTGAGCATGATTTAAAGCTCGTGATGAGAAACCTTTCCTTTCTTCCCTCCCCTCCCCCCGATCAGGGCCCATCTGTCATTGACTCAATTAAAATACTTTCAAGGAAAGGAATGCGCATCAACCCTCTTCTTTACCTCTTTAAAACAAATTCCAAAAATACATATGAGTATGTGCCCGTGTGCGTGCGTGTGTGTGAGTGAATGTGAGTGTGTGAGTGTGTCAGGAGAGAGTGAGTGTGTGTGCCACTGTATGTGTAGGAAGGTCCGAGGACAACTCTATGGAGTCAGTTTTTTCCCTCTACCTTTACGTAGGTTCCAGAAATTGAACTCAGGTCACCAGGCCTTGCAACAGTGCCTTTACCCGCTCAACCATCTTGGAACTCCCTCCATCTCCTGCACCCGTTAAGTGAGCACATTGTCTACTGTGAAGTAGATGCTTCCGGTGGGTGCTGCAGGAAGGCATGGATGGCTATATTTAAATCTTGCATTTGCAGGCTACACAACGTAATGGTTTGCAGCCCAGAAGTCTGGCAGGCTCAGACTTGAAACCCAAGTCCTCCTTTTTCTGCCTTCATGACCTTCAGCAAGTTGCAGAGCTGGAGTTTCATCACCCATAAGACAATTCCGCCTTCGTGGGGTAGCATAGGATTTAATAACATACTGAGTTCCAGGTATGTAGAATGATGTCAGGTTCAGCAAAGAGCTTGGTAGAGAATAACAAGCATTATTGAAAGCTGAGGTCTTAGATTAGGAAATCCTGGAATCCCATCATTTATAATCCAGCCTCACAACGTTTTGTGATAGTAATGACTGGCAGTTTTATTATTAATTTTATTCATGTAAACATCTCTTTTTACTTAAATGACTACCTTAAATGGGAAATGCTGTATTACTACTGCAAACAGAAAATTCTGATTTTTTTTTATAAATAATGGTATACATAAATACGTATGTGTATTCCCATAGTACATGAGGCTGACATGTATTCTTTACATTTTTGTTGGTGTGAGAGAATATTTGACAAAAAATTTTTAACTTAGAGGAGGAAAGAGTTTATTTGGGCTTAATTCCAAAGAGATACAGAGTCCATCAAGGTGGGGAAGGTGTAGCAGCAAGAGTACATTGCCAATATGGCAGCCGGGAAGCAGAGAGATCACATTTCATCCCAACACAGGAAGCAGAGTACCAGAACAGCGAGTGAGGTAAGGCTATAAATGTTCAAAGCCCACCCCCAATGATGTACTTCCTCTCCCAAGGTTCCACCTCTTAATGCTTCCATAATGTTTCCAAACAGCCCCACCTACTGGAAACCAAGTGTACCAACACGGGAGCCTATGGGGCATCATTTCATATGCAAATCATATCCCTTAGGTACCGCTGGTATTTGCATACCTTAGTCATTTTCTTAGAGGCTTTCCTCATGCACAGAAGCCCAACCTGGTTTACTGATAGCAATGAAGGTCACATGCATGCCTGTCAACAGCAGGTTATAAAGGGTGATCTCCTGAACTGAATGAATCTAAAACTCAGAAGTATAACTGCCTCCCTAGTTGTGAAGTCTGAAAATAACCAACTATGCATCTAACACTCTGTGGGTTAGTCATTGTATACCTTAAGGGCCAAAAGACTAGTTGTTATAGAAACAGTGAAATGGGAGTCTTACCTTCATGATGCCTGCACTGTTACAGCAGGGTTCATACCCAGCTCCTGAATGGAACTAGGAAACTTTAAGGTCTCAACTCTAGGCAGTTTATGTCTTGGAGTGAGTAAAAGGCTAATCACTGTGGTCACCTGTTCTGGTTTGAATGTGAAATATTCCCACACAGAATGCTTGGTTGCCAGCTGGTGGGTTATTTTGGAGCATTCAGTAAACTTTAGTAGGTAGAGTCTAGTGAGAGAAAATCTAATGTTACTAGGGCAAATCTTTGAAGGTTACACCCTAGCTCCTGATCTCTTCCTTCCTCTTTGCATCTCAATGACCACAAAATGAAGACCCTCTCCACCCACATGGTCCCATCATAGTGACGTTCTGCCCAAGAGAGTAGGGTCAGGGAACCATGGACTGATGCCTCTGAAACCGTGAGCCAAGATATATCCTTTCTCCTTTAAGATTGATCATCTCAGGTGTTTTGGTCTCAACTTATACAAGAGAAATTACAGCCATTGCATAACCTTGCAAGCACCAGTTCTGGGCATAACTTGTTGGAATATGATTTGTTATCCAAGGTCACTTGCTGACTTTGAATTCCCTGAATTGGCTGGATTAGAACAGCTCACTTGCCTAAGTGTGGGACTTGGGCTAGGCAAAAGAAAATAAAGGCAGATTTAGACACAAGGGTACTTAAACAGCTCATGAAAAACACAGCTGAGACTCACATTGGGCCTTGTTGCATAACTGATGAAAGTCAAGGCCCACTGCAAGTAGCCTCAAAGCCCTCGCTAGTCCCACCAATTATTTAAGCATACACAACATGACTTAGGAGGCTTGTTTAGGACTTGACTGGGATCATTGGTAGCCTGAACATGACACTTGACTCTTGAGAAATGCGTCTAGATGCGCTTGCCAGACATTCGGACTCCAACAGCGTTCTGAAGGCAAACTTCAGTTTGACTGCACACTACTCGGTTACCCAGGAAAAGAAAAATATATTTAATGAAGGATACCACCATGGACTGAAAAAAAAACCAATACACACAGATATTCTAATGTTAAAGGAGTCCTATAGGCTGGAATAAATTTGTTTCCTGTCCATGATCGGGATGCTGAATCGATCGAATCGCAGTTACCCATGTAAGTCGCCAAAAATCATTTATGATCTTGGAGTGGATGATGAGTAATTGTAACTTACAAGGCTGTACGTAAATGCGAGGGGTGGAGTGAGGAGACCTGGTGACACCCTAAGAAACCACGAGAGCAGCCCAGTGGCTTCTGATGTTAGCAGAGCCATAAGAGATGTAACATTAGCCTTGATTTTGCTGTTTTCTTGAGGTGGGGGTAGCAGGTGACTGGCATTTTGCTAAAAATAAAAACCGTGCACCCCTTTTCCACTAGCGCCAAGGTGAGGGTTTGGATGAGGCGCTCCTTTTGTATATAATGCGAGATCACCTCACAAGGTAGAAAGTAAACATAATGAAAATCACCTCTTGCCGTCTTCCCCTTCGTCCCTGGAGTTCTTGTCAATGAGTTCTCCTCAAATGCACCATTTCAACAAGAGAATGGACAGGGGTGATAGAGAAAGCTGGGTAAATGTGTGCTGATAGGCCTCAGGAATCATGCACTCTGGAGTTGTATCCTAACAAAAGAGTTAAGAAAGAAAGAATATCCTGGCTATGATGGTGCACACCAGTAATCCCAGCACTCAAAAGGCAGAGGCAGGCATATCTCTTTGCGTTCGAGGCCAGCCTGGTCTACAGAGTGAGTTCCAGGACAGACAGAGTTACAACAGAGAGACCCTGTCTCGAGAAAAACAAAAAAACAAAAAACGAGTGAATTCTTTATTGTCTCTACTTGTTACATCCTGGTCTGTTATGCAGAAGACAGTGAAAGAAGCAACAGCCTGCACTGGCCAGCTAGCCTTGACATAGGCCACAGCAAGAGTGGCTTGCCACTGACTGTGGCCAGGACTCAGGCCACCTTGCTAAAGCGTCTCTTATTTGAATAAGAAGCAAGGCAATTCCTAGTAAAGCCTGGAGTTCTCTGGAATGTTCCACAGAAAACAATGTGTGGCAAGTGTTGGCTGAACTTCACGATTGCTTTTCCCACCTTGGCTTCATTCACAGTGGATCTTAGGAGACGCTAGCCCTCTTCGAGTCCCTTCTGCACATACATGCTATACGGTCAATACGTAGCATGTACACGGTACTCGAAGGGAAATGACCTATGGCCGGTGCAGACAGCCGTGGTTTTGGTGACATTCACAGTGGTCAGCCAAAGGAGCACACACAGCCAGGACTCATGTGACTGATGTCAAAAGACACTGCTAGGATCTGCTCCGAGATGGTTACTTTTGAAGATTTCTGTGCCTCTCACATCCCTTCCAGATACCTATCCATCCTTCCTGATTTTGAAACCTGGGGTCAAAAGTTGATTCCAATTTGTAGAATAATCAACATGGCAGAGGTACCGTGGCGGGGTAGGGGGGAAGCTGTAGAGTCAATACATAGACAGGCATTCGTCAGTATGGAGGGAAACACACCTGGGAACCCCTGGCACGGGTCAGGCACTAACCCTTCGGTGCCTGGACCCCGTCTCTCAAGAGAGGAGACGGGGCAGAGGCTATTGATTGACCTGCATAGAATTCTTTGCTGTTGTCACTTGGTGAGCTCCTACTAAGGTGGACCAGAAAAAGGGCAGTCCTCACTGCGGCCCTGGTGTCGTGAAATGAACACGAGAAGCCAAGTCTGTCGAGAATCGTGAAATGAACATGAGAAGCCAAGTCTGTCGAGAATCTGTATGTCATTTACTGAAATCCCACCCGTGATGCTTAAGTGAATGGTGCTTTTCATGCGCAGTGACTAAAAATAGTTTCATCTGCAGTGGGAACGTCGTTTCACATTTATACGAGCATCTGGCCTACGGAATCCAGTATTCCATTCTTTAAATAGCTTACCCCGTCTCTGGAATACTCAGGCCTGAAAATGTCTCCCAGCCAAATACCTTATTTACACAAAGCTCTTTAAATACAAACAAGACTCCCCCTCCTTTTAAAAAATGCAGAAGAAAATCAGTTAGGGAGGTAATCGTACTTTAGGGTTGTCTTTTGGGGGGAGGGGGTGGCTGAGAAGATTTAGTAAGATATTTCTGAGTTACCTACTGTATTTGAAATTTAGTATTTTCCTAAATTTGATTCATGGACACGTAGTCATGTGTGAGCCTGGAGTCTCTTCTACTAGACCCTCTTATGTAAATGCAGTTAAAATGAAAGTCTTGGGAGCTGAAAAATTCATGCCATTGCTAATACCCAACAATAATAGAAACATAATCCTCCGTCCACTTTTCCTTCTCCACCAGTGATGTTTTGGGGCCCGAAATCATTTGGCAGCAGGCAATGAATGTACTTTTTGTTAGTCTTAGGGGGGTACTCATGGTTAGTCCTCATGAAGAAAAACGTGAAAATAACGTACTGAAAGGTAGACATTACGAATGGATGGCTAATAGTTAGCTCTTACAATCCACCAAAGGGGCAGGGTTTGTTGGTTTTTTTTTTTTTAAGTAGTTTTATGACCCTTGCCCAGTCTTTACTGAGAGACACTGTATACCCGCAGTTGCGTATCTCAGGTCTGTACCTCCTTTGAACATCCTTCTTCAAAGATAATAGGAAATAGTCTCCACGTCACAGAGGGAGAGGGAGGGGAGAGAAGGGGTGAGGGAGAAGTAAGGGGAGAGAGAAAGAGGAAGGGGAGAGGGAGAAGATGGAGAGAGGTTGATTTTCCAATGGATATGGGTTTTAATGTTATATAAAAAATAGAAAAGACTTTACCCACATTGTGGGGTATAATCACCGTACATTAGGGACCCCACCTCAATCGTCCTGAAAATTTACACATGACTCTCAGGTTCATTCAGCTCTTCACTATTGCCTATCAGTCAAGGAGAGTCTCCCCGTGAAGTGAATGGCTTTTATGCATACAGGTCAACTTGAGGCGTGGGGTGGGCGAGAAGATGAAAGGAAGGGGAACAGAGAAAGAGAGAAAGAGTGAAGAAGAAGAAGGAAAAGGAGAAGAAGGAAGATTTGTTTTCTGCAAACGTAGCAAAAACGGCTTTTGGGGGATTCCCAGGAACCCCAGTTCTACAACAGGGTACGTTAACTTAAAAAAAACCAACAGAAGCACCATTTTAACCCACTGAACTGAAGTTACGTCTGTCCTCTGCTAACCGTTGAAATATCTTCATTTAGACATCATTTTCTTTTGCACCAGTGGAACATTTTTAGATTAAAAATCAAATCTGATCCTAAATCATCTTTACAAAGTGTTTTCCCCATCGTAGATCTAATCTCTTTGTACAGAACGAAGTAGAGACAAGGGGGAAAGAAGGGATAAAAGCCAGTCATGGTTCTCCAACCCAGAGACGACTGCTGCTAACAGTTCAGCTCCAGCCTATGGTCTCTCAGAGGAGTTCCTGGCTATGAAGATACGTCTTCTTCACACAGCTTTGTGGGAACAGGAAGCAGCAAGGTCATTTCTGACACATGGCGATTTCAGATCACAGCAAAGAAAGGAAAGGAAAGCTATGAATTATACTTTATAAAATGTTTTTTTTTTCACTTTTCTGTATTTGTGGGTGGTGGTGGGGGTGGTACGTGTGTACTTTTCCTATGTAGGAATTCACGTGTAAAAAGTATGAGTACACATGTACCTGGAGGCCTAAGGTTTGATGTCCAGAATCATTCTTTTCCATCTTATCCCTTGAGACAGGGTCTCTCAATCAAACCCTAGCTGGCCTATATGTCTAGCATCAGCAGCCAGCTTGCTCTCAGAATCCCAGGTCTCTCTCTGCCTGCTGGGGCTGAAATTACAAGTGGGCCGCCATGTTCACCAGGCATTTACTCGGACTCTGGAGATCTGAACACCAATCCTTGTACTCGCATAGCAAGCTCTCTACGTGCTGAGCCCTGTTCCCAGCCATGTAAAATCTATCTTAAAAATCCAGGCCTGGCCTTTCTTTCTCAGAATCATAATTCTCTCTGGAGTCTTCGTCTAACATCCCCATACTCTTAGAACTGCAAAGGATTGCAAAGATCCAGTCTGGTTCCGTTTTATACCCAGCACGATTATCCTTCATTGCCCTCCAGGGGATTCCTTCCCTACCTTACACATCTATGTTTGTTTGTTTGTTTGCTTTTTACATACTCTGAATTTTATTATTTTTATATTTATTTTATTCGTTTATTTATTGACTTTTGAGACAGGATTTCATGTTGTCCAGAAGGTTTCAGCCTCACTATATGGTGGAGGATGACCTTTATCATTGGGTCTCTATCTTCTGAAGTGCTGGAATGTATAGGCTTACATCACCATACCCGGTTTATGCAGTGCTTGGGTTGGAACCCAGGGATTCATGCATACTAAACAAGTGCACTAACAACCGAGCTGCATCGCGAGCCCTGGATTAATTAATTAATCACATCAAGTACAGTGATTTAGACACAACTCTTTCATCTTTGTTGCTCTTGGGAGTTCTTAAGATCTTTCTGGAATTCTCTAATGCAGCCGTTCTCAATCTGTGGGTTGCAAACCCTTTGGGGGGGTCGAACAACTTTTTTCACCTAAGACCATCTTCATATCAGATATTTACATTGCAATTCATAACAGTAGCAGATCTACAGTTATGAA